>OOFC01016213.1:0-45422 GCA_900323345.1 Pseudochromis fuscus | reverse complement strand
GGGGGGTGTCAGAAAAAGGCACTGTACCCTTCAACTGGCAGGAAAGTATATCCATGTCTCTCCCTACAGGATGGCTGAAAAGTGATCCTCTCCATTCACATTCTGATGAATATCAGTGCTTGCTGGACCACTGAGGTTCAGATTTATTCAATCGCCTCTCCGTATTCAGTAACCACTGTGGGAGTGGAGCGGGGAAATCACCTGGCATAAATTTATCTCCACTACAACCCAATCCTTTCCACTGGGATGCACGCTCACAGCAGGGAGGATGATGAAGGTTTTGTTGCTTGCTGTTGCCGTGGGTGACGGGAGACAAATGAAAAAAGCGGACGGACACAAACGGGCCGTGATTGACTGCTTCAGCTCAAACACTGGCGAAGTTTTCCTCAATGAGAGCGGAGCAGCATGAATGCTGAACTTGATTTCTGGGCGACAGACTCCAAGAGAAATTACTGCTTTAATGATTTTGAACAATGTTTTATGAAGAGGTCCAAAAGACACACACTGCACGCCAGAACTGAAATGCCACCGAGAGGCAGGAAATGTTGTGAGATAGCCTCAGAGCAAACAATGCAGCCTTTCCATTTGGTCAAGTTAAAATGGGAAAATACACTCAAATGTGGTTTACTGCAAGCAGATAAAAAACCCCGTGCGCTTCTACAAACGGATTAATTCAGCTCACGTGATGTTTGTGAATCGGTGGCACACAGTTCAAAGCACAACGTCAGTGCAGCACGGTGCAGGTGCATATGGCCTGGCAGCTGACATTTGGGTAACAGCGTGGCCAGAAGCGAGCGGTGCAACTGCAGCGTGGTTAGAAATGAGGTCAAATCAGACGGGAACATTAGAAGAAGGTGTTGAGGGGGCTGGCATCAGTCATGACTAAGGAAAATCCCTGTTTTCTGTTCTTTTTAAAGCAGACTGCTTTGTATCACAGCACTACGAGGTCCCTGTGTGGGACTGAATCACCACTTCATATATTAAATATGCTTAAAGGAGATTTTTTGATGTTGTTTAAGCAGTAAGTGAAATTCTAAATTTGAGAAATCAGGCATCCATCTGTCTGTCTTTACCATCCAAGAATCCTGCTTCTGCTTCCCAGAAATTATGTAATGTACAGAAATAATTTGTTTTACCAATGACACCATGGGAAATGTAATTACTATCTAGATTGTGTACCCAAGCAACCTTTTTACAATCAAAGGCCAGGCTACACCTTGCACCACACACAGGTTACAGGAAGGTGCTTAATGTGCTGGGCTTGAACAACAGAGACAAGGAAATTACTTCAGTGAAAGTTAGTGAGGGATTGGGATTTCGGTTAAATGGTAATAAGGTTAAACACCTTGTTTATTGTGGTTCAGGTCGGTGTGGAAGTTTTGTGTATTTAACCAAGATCACAATCAGTCCTGAAGCAAGTGTTATTATGGAGCCATTATTGGCTATAAGAAAGACTGTTTTGACACAGTAGGTCAAAACAGATGAATGTACACGGCTCCTACACATTTAAAATTTCAAAATTCCATACTTTTTCCAGACCCTAATTTCCAGACACTCCAAAAGTCTAAGAATTTGTGAAATTTGAGTAAATAAATGTATATTTATGTGAATAAATTATGGAATCAATCATTTGGTTTTATTATTCTCATAACATGAATATTCTTCTAGTTTCCAGTCTCCATACTTTTCCAGACCTTTAAAATGTATAAAATCAAATTCCTTACTTTCCCATATTTTCCATACTTGTGTGGGAACCCTGCATGCACATGGACTGTAAAGGAGACAGGCTGGTGAACAGTAGTCCTTCCACAATCATTGCTCCATACAGTTTGCCACATGCATTATGTTTGGCAGCTATAACTCACAGCCCAACAACATATGCAAATAATGAGGGACTTATCTCCAAGTCATATTGGCCAACATATCCTCAGCAAACAGCTTGTGAAGTCTTGTGTGACATAAGCATCGCTGGTTCCATCTACACTGTGGAGGATAGCACATGATTGGGCCGTAGCGTGTGGGCAAAACAAGAACAAATACCAGTAACTCCTGACACTAAAACAGCTCTGAAACCTCTGCTGTGCCACTCCTCCTCCCTCAGTGTCGTCAAACTTACAGATTTCAGGATTTCAAACAGGCACGGGCAAGAAAAACCTGGGTGTGCCCAACGAAAACTAAACTTGACTGACACACAGGCCCCATCTCGCATTATAATAAAACTGCAGCCCAGAGGGTTGAATATTTATTTGAAGTTTCACTATATCAATTTCGTAAATGTTTTAAATATGTTGCCCTCAATATAATATAAACATATCAATTATAAAAGAAGAAATAAAAGAAATCTGAGTGTAAGACAATTTAAATTCAGCTGCATCACTGCAGAAAGTGTCAGGGGAGCTGGAAGTTTTCTGGAGGCGCTGTAAGACTGAGACACGGGGAGAAAAAGAGAAAAAACAGACGTGCAGGCACAGCTACTGAGGGAGATCATTTTCATATTCTTTCTGCATATGAGGTTTTGATTGAGTTTTAAAAACACACTGGTCGACATTAGGTTATGTTATGAATATCAATTTGGTCTGCACGAGCATCTCGAGCAGGCGAGTAGAGGTCAAATCATTCAGACTGAGACCCAACTTTGTTCCTTCGTTAACGCATGCTGCCCACGCTGCACACTAACATGACAAGTGAGCTTCCCCAGACACTTAATGATGTGCCTTAATGATGCTGAGACGGAGAGTGACAAACACAAATAGATCAAAATAAAGAAACTGTCATCTCTGACAGAAATTTACAATTTCCTGCATATTTCTCAGCGTGATGTGTGTGATATTTATATTGTCTGTGTGTGAGCACTCTCCTGTGTTATGACCCAAAATAAAACCATATTTGGAGACAGAAGTGGGTCACCTAAATTAGAAGGAAAACAACATGGACTGGTGGAAACACTACACACCCTCATCAACTTAAAAAAAAAAAAGTCTGCAAGTATGGCATTTTTTTAGGATGCCATTAGGATTAAAAGAGAGAGCGAGAGAGAGATCCACAGACCATGAACCAAAAACTCAAGCTTGTGAACTTCAGTAGCAAAAAAAGCTAAATCTGAAGTGTCACAGTAACTTAACGTTCAGCTCTACTGCTGCAGAAGAGAAAAGGTTAGATGTGTGGCCCTTGCATGTTCTCAGAAAGTTCACAAACAGTTCCACTCATAGTTCAACAGATTTAGGAGAGGTGGATTAAAGCCCCTGACTGGATACAGGCGTAACTGTGATTGACCCAGAATAAAAAAATAAGCAGGTAACAAGATAAGAAAAGCGTTGATGCCCTCCCAAGGAGAAGCATGGCAGCGTTTAATTCTCAGAAAACCTCCACGCCTGGATACCAGTAGCTGTGCATAGCCTTGCAGAAAATGTATTTTTAGAATGAGTGGTTTGACCTTTAGTTGTTGGCTTGACAAGATTGTGCAGAGTAAAATGAGAACCATAATGTATCTTCTACCAATGATTGTAACGTCTGATTCCTAATCCTTACCTCTCCACGCAACAAAAATACAATCTCCTGTCTTTTCATTCTCCTCCTTGCTTTGTCTTGCTTGATTTCTGCCTATTTGTGTCTCATCTCTCCTCCTCCTCTGACTCTTCTCCTCATCTTTATGCCTTTTTCCTCCTCTCCATCTCTGCACATCTTTCATGGACAGAAATAGTCCGTCACACATGGGAGAGGACCAATTAAAAAGAAAGTTGAGGGGCTTTTCCAGGAAAACTTTAAAGAACAAGTTCCTCAAAATAAAATAAAGAAACTATGATGGTGTTCTTTTAGTAAAACATGAATTAGAAAATGACCAATTCTTCTCATTGATGACAAACTAATAAAATATAACACATGCATATCATCAACATATAGGAAAACATTACATATTACATTTTATATTCAGCTGTTGTTGGTGGTGCTGTGAGTTTGTTTGTTTTGCAGACTCACAATTGTCATATCCTCCATATAACTCTGCGCTAGAGTCACTTTCAGGCTCTTAGGGTTATATATATATATATAAATACAAATATATATATAAATAAAACATGTGCACCGATGGTGTCTGTTATGTACGCAGGGACTGACAGCTGTCTGTCACCACCTGCTCCAGGATCCTACGTCTGTGAACAACAAGAGGACTGCACTTGAGAACTCCAAGAAATGTATATTGAAAAGTGTGCGTGGTTGATGGACTGTCACTGGCCAAACAACCAGCACTGTGTGCCTTCAGCATCTTTTGATAAAGTTTGCTATATATCCAGAAAGTGTTTTGCAGTTGTTTCCAAGTATTTCCCAGTATATGTCACCAAACTGCATTCATATAGTAGTTGTGGCTTCACAAGCTGCCTTACTACCTGTGTTTGTATAGACTCAACACAAAGCTGACAAAAAAAGAAGCACAGAATCAATTTTCATTTAAAGCAGGCAGATCAAGGTCATGTAAGAAAGACAAATAAATAACTTTTTTTTCTGGATACAAATACGCAGCAAAGGGTCTTGTAACCAAATATCTAATAACAAGTCGGCCAGCTGATTTGCATCTTTATTGCTACATCTTAAAGATACAGTCTTGCCCTGTAAATAGATTTTTTTTGTTTTTTGTTTAAACGGAGGATAGTGTTTTATAGTGCCACCGTGAAGCCAGAATGAAAAAAGCAACCAATTTATTACTGTTAAACTTTTGGCTTGTCTTATACCACAGCAAAAGGTGTCATTGAACAATTTACAACAAGTACATGAAAATATGGGTCATTTCATTTGCAAGTACATTTAATGACAAAATGTCACTTGCAGATGTAGCTTTGCATGAAGTCAAATACAAATCTAAATAAAAAAAAATGTTTTTTGTAGAAATAAAGGGCAATCCTCTTGTTGTATTATCCTGCTGAATATATATTAGTGAACACCATACTGAAGATGATAATTTGGTTTCCTCTAAACACCAAGAAGGACACAGCCTCTCATCCCATCTACACAAAGTACTTACAACATCCTCCAGCTCTTTGCCTCCTGTACTCTCCTTCTCTCTAGCTCTCCCCTCCACTCTGCCTCCAAGTATTTCTTTCTCACAGCTGCTGATCAGCATGTGAACACACTCCTCGTGTCTTCCTCACCTCTCCTGATCACCCTTGCTCCCTTTCTTTCGTCTCCTCTTTCCTCTGGCTGATGAGCATATGAACACACGTCTTTCTTCTCTGCCGGCTGCTGCCTCCCTCTCTCCCTGCTGTTTTCAGCTCAGCCCACGGGCAATTTTCACACAAGGCTGATTGAATTCATTCCCTTTCCCCTCGCCTTTTTTTTTTTCTTCCCTTCACTGTTCTCTGTTCGGGAAGAGGATGAGGCAACAGGGTCTCATCACCACACACATTTACATGCATATAAATGGACACTGACAAATGAAATGCACACTGCACACAGAGGACTGCATGTGGGCATGCAGGCAGGGGAAAAATTGAGGTCGAGTTGACATAGAAAACATGTGCTCTTATACGGAGGTGCATACGTATGTATACATATTTCATGCATTAATGGTCTCTGGTAAAATAAAAGACAAAACGTAACTCCTCATTTTTCTCCCACTCTGAATCACTAGTTTTTCTTCATTCACAGCAACTCTCTGTAGACATCATGGCATTGAGGATACAACAGCTATGTCCTGCAGAAATCATCACTGACTTCATAGACTAAGGCCTGTGATAGGTCCTTCACACATAAGCACCAATACAAAGGCACTCATGTTAATGGGCACGTATGGAGTACAAATCAATACAGACTCCAACAGAAGAGCTGTTTCCATCATAACCGACATACAGATATGATGTTTAGGGGAAATATCCATCGTATGTTATTATATTTGATGGAGGTTGTACAAACATATGGCAGCTGGATGTAAGGCAGCAGGGTAATGTGATGCTGTGGGCAATGCTCTGCTGCATCCTTTCATTAATGTGGACTTTGACACATATCACCAATCTAAACACTGTTAGGGACCACTTCATGACAACAGTATTCCCTCATGGCAGTGGCCTCTTCCAGCACCCTGTCATACTGCAACATTATTCAGAAATGGTTTGAGAAAAATGATGTTAAAGGTCTTTATATTGGCCTCCAAACTCCCTAGATCTCAATCTCAAGTTTGATCCAGGAAGGCCTAAACTTCAGATCTGCTGCAAACATGTTTGTGTCTGATGCTGTAGGACGCCTTTGAAGGTCTTTACGAGTCCATCCCTTGATGCTCAGCACTGTTTTTGCAGCACAAGAGATACTTATGCAATATTAGGCAGGTGGTTTTAATGTTACGGCTGATCCATGCATCCTGAAGGTGTGAAATTATTAACTATATAGTGCCCTCAGTAAATATACAATGGAATGAAAATGGCCCATTCAGTACCTTCTGCAATAAGCCAAAACCACTGTCGCACAACTTAATGATAAAGATGCAAAATAATGATGAATAATTATTGTATACAATCTCAATTTACTCCTCATTACTAATTAAACTGTTCAGTGAGTGGGAGTAGTGAGTGAGTGGGTGAGTAATGGACGGGCAAAGTAGTAACGACATTAACTGTTGCTTCCCTAACTTATAGACAGGTACGCACACACATTACCGCTCGGCCACTGCGATGGTGAGTGATGAAAGGGCGCAGCGTCAGTGGCCGGACCCGTTTGAACAAGACATTTAATGTGGGGACTGTTTCCATAAAGACCAACCACGAGCCTTCTGGGGCTCCGAGAAAACACACACATAAACCGTACATCCCACATGGTCAAAACAACAGGAGGTTATTAATGGTCAGGTGGAGCTCCAGTTCAGCTCCAAGCACTTCTCCGGCAAACTGTGTCCCGCAAGGAGCCATAATCATCACCCGCTCCCCGGCAATCATTTACAGTGGCACCAGCTGCCCAATGTCCTCTGGACAAACTGGATCTACAATCTCGTAATAGTCTCCTGCACTGCATCTCAGCTGATTTAAGTCTCTGCAGCAGTGACAGACCTTCAATCTGTTGGTTTTATCATTCGAATGGAACAGCAGACTCAGAGGAAAAGTCCCTAATGGGGGAATCAAGGGGAGGAGGGTGGTGGGGTGGGGGTCAGGTAGCTATAAATCTCGCTCTCAGGGACCCTTCACAGAAAGCACACGAGCCAGCCATGTGATGGATATCTGCGGCAGGGTAAAGGGTATTGATACGTCCGTCTGGGAAGTGAGACGGCGTGCTCCATCTCGTGAGAAAGATGGTGTAGTGTAAGCAGTAGGAAATGGGAATAAAAGAACATGGGGGAAAGACTGTAGTCACTCCAACAAAACTTTGTCTCTGGGCAAGAGAGATGGATGGTAGTGGTAATCACTTGGACTGAGGGTTGAAAAAAGGAAGATTAAATAATGCAAAAAGGTAGCGGGAAGGTGTCTCTTATACAGATTTTGTTCAGCCGAACTACTCATTCCCTTGTGTGACAGGGTGAGACAAAAGCAAACTTCATGGAGAATACACTGTTCTGTCTTTGCCCACTCATTTCAGAAAATGTCATTATCGATGCCATATATAGAAAAGTTCCATGGACCAGTGAATAAAGTAGAAGAATATATTCTGCATGGCACTAATGGCAAGCAAATGTGGAATAATGGATTCAACAATATATTCTGCTCCAGTAATGTATTCATATTTCACTCATCCAGCGGTGGTGGGCAATTTTATGCTGCGCTCCCCTCAGCTCGTTCGGCCTGCAAATCAATGTCCATTAAAGCGACTGAGTGTTCATATGTCACTGGATCTTCTTTCCATCAATTCTGCTCCTGCACCGATCTCAGCCTCTGCCCCTGACTTGCATCTACACCCCTGCAGTGTACGGTGTGTGTACGCTCCACGAGGCTGCTACAGGCAGATGCTCATTATGGTGACACATTGACCTCCAGTGACTTCACAATACACTGATAATGAACTGGACCATTTGTGCTGTGTGGTTGTCACATGCAATTTTTTAAAGCTGTATTTATCCAGCCAAGGTTTACAGAGCGTTCACACTTCTTTTCTGGCAAAGGCCAAGCTTCACACTCATAAAGCTTCACAGTGTCGCACCTGGACGCTGTTCATTATAACCACAGGAGTTTACACTGACCCGCCGGCTTATTCAAGGACAACTGTGGTAGTTTTATCAACAGAGGAAAACATTCACTTAACTGTTGCCTCCTATGCTTCAGCAAGTTGCTTCAACAACCTCCATGCAACAACTTAACTGCAATGAAATGAAAGAAACATACCTATGGCTGACTTTTTTTTTTTTTGAGTTTTTAGTATTTTCATTTAGTTTTCCCAAACAAGTATTGTAACTTTAGAAAACTGAGAAAATAACAAAGTCCCCGTGAGTCCTGTTATCACCATGAGTCCATCCTCAACTTACATACAGTGTTGTACCAGTTCCTGAAAGGCAACATTTCACTGATAACGCAGCAACAACAACTTTCAAACCCACACATCAAATCTTCTGCATTTAACGTATGAATAGAGAAAAGGACCCTGTAGTTTGCCAAGTAGCCAGAAAATATTTATGAAGTATCCACCAACCCTCAACAGCAAGCTCCAGTGACCACCCTGAACTAAACCAGGTACTGTAATATTAGCTCACCAGTGGCCAATATTAGGAAGATGGCTGCAAAACCACAGACTGTCCATAGGATGGACGAAGCTAACATGACATCACCCAGTGGTTTATGAACTTTCTGAAGCCAGTAGGTTGGCATTTCAAAGTAGCCATATTGTTTGTTTGTTTTGTTTTTTTACAAGCTAGATGTGACCATATTTGGAATGAAAGGAGGTGGGTCTGACTCATGAAACCGTGGACACTGCCTAATGTGTATAATACTGAGGTTCAGAGAGACCTGTCAATCAAACAAGCCACGCCGCTAAATATCTTTTTGAATCCTAATATCATAGACTGTATATAGAATGGATGATGTGAGTAGGGCTCAAAAATGAGGCCGACGTAGAAGTGCAAAAAAGTGTAATAGATCCAACAGCCACAAGTAATGAAGTAGATATTGGTGTGGTGAGCTGGATCGACAAGCCTGTTCTCCAATGAAGCTGAGTTTCATAAACATTCATTTCATTCACTTCTGGCTCCAAACAACCAACATGATGAGTTTCAAATGCCGATCCCTTCACTTTAAAACACAAGTCAACCCAGTGGGTGACGTCACATTTTGCTTTTGTTTTGCTTCGTCCTTTTCTATATACAGTCTGTCTTATATATACTTAATAATGAAAGAGTTTTCAGATGGACCACCACATCAGTAATAAGAAGAGTTGACTTCGCTCATGACATCAGACATCACTTGTGGAAAAAAAACTGACTGAGAACTTCATGATTGACCATTTTTGAGCTGAAGTCAACTGGAGTTTTTTGGAGCCAGCTTCCAGTGGCCATATTGCACTTTTTTCCACTTCCACATTGGCCTCATTTGCATCATGGCTGCTTCGTCCATTTCTATATACAGTCTATGTAAAAAACACACTACATAAATAAGGCCTTTAGGAGGTTCCCAGAAGGTGCATTTTGACTCTGGTAGTAAATAATGACTGTATATACCCACACCACTTCTGTGACAGTTTACAGGCAAGTCAGTCAAGTCAATGCACAGATTCAATACTCATGAAGCCTTCATCAAACTCACATCACTGTAATGTGACACTATGTAGGTTTCCAGACAACGCAGCCAGACATTTGTAACCTTTGGAAGCTCAGTAGTTATTACACACATGTATATTCAGTAGGTGTTTATTACTGTGCAGTGCTGTGGACACAATAACATACTGCACTTAAAGAAACACAGGAATTACGTTTAGATCAACCCGATCCTGAACCCGAAAAATCTGGTTAAATGTGGTCACTATCAGTAAAAAGTTTTGAAAATAATATTGTTCTGTTAAAAAAAAAAAATCAACATAAAAACAAATTGTATGAGCGAATATATTGTTACACACAAACACACTTCTGTCACACTCACATGCAGCCTGTTCATCATTCAAACTGCAGGGCTGCTGGAAGATAAGGGAAGCAGCAGATCTCACCAGAGTAGAGGGATAACAGACATCTATTAATCTTACCTCCTCTCCTGTCAGGTAGTACGCCGACAGCAACCCGCCGACGTAACGGATGTTCACCTCAAAGAGTGATGCCTCGCCGTTCTGTTGAACCAAGAGAGAGAGATCAAATTGTCAAATGTCATATTCAGCCAAGGCCTCTGCCAGGGGTAAATCAGCACAGCGGTATTTATAGGGAAAAATGAATGGTGTAGACATCCTAAATAGTTTTTCTTACTTAACTCGTGGGTTTATTTTATTCAATAACGGGGATACCCGGTAGATTAATCGCCCTTTGAGTTCTCCTGGGCATACTATAGCCCAGATGTGTGGATAAATATTTCAGACACTGTAAACTGTAATATCTCTGAAATGGATGATTTATGTAAATAATATTTACTGCCTCCAGGTGTGCAGATTACCACTGCATGTTTGTAAATTTTACAGAGGGATCAGGTGGCATAATATACCCAGATATAAACTATGCAGTGTTACTGCCAGTGGTGTAAATATGGACGGTGCAACCAGTGCAGCTGCACCAGGGCCCAGACACCGTCAGGGGCCCATGAAGGAAGAAAAAAAAAAATTATTGTGAAGGGAACAGCTTGGGGCGGGTCGGTAAGGTGACGCTGAGTGGCTGGGTCGCGATGGTGTGAGGTGAGTTGTTTTTCATTTCAGCAAGACAAAAAAAAGCAAGTGGATGAAAACTGACGAGAAAATGTAACATCATGTTTAGCATTAGCCTAGCCTCTTTTGTGTGGCTGTGCGTGTGTGTCCATGTGTGTGTATGTTTGTGTGCATGCCTGCGTGTAGCGTGCACGAGGTACGCTTATGTTTCGGCCGGTTGTGGGGACACAAAAAAATAAATTTGCACCAGGGCCTATACCCACGATGTTACGCTAGTGGTTACCGCACTAGACTTTAGTTTGAAAGGTCTCTCTTTGTTAGCTGGTGAAGGTTGGCAAGAGTTTCATGAAGTAAATAAAAGTAACAGCTGGTTTAAGAAAACACATGAAAGTAAGGAAATAGGTTGAGTATAGATCAAAGAGAGAAACACTGGTGCAGATCCACTCCTGAGATGTAGAGAAGTAACTGTAAACATCAGATCGTTCTGACTTGTTTTTCACAGGAACCAAAGGTGCTAATGATAAATTACACCTTTGATTGCAACTGTGGAGGGGACAGAAAAAAAGCACATTCCTGAAAGGAAATGCTGCTGCGTGCTATTCTGATTAAAGAGGTGTTATATTTCAGTCAGTGGATTTCCACAAGGCTCCGAACCTCTGGTGGATTCAGTAGCTGTGGTTCATTTGCCTTCTGTTCTTCAGGAAAGTGATCCTGTCACCACTGATACAGCTGATCTTTTTTATTGTAGTCCGCCTTGTTTATTGTAAAAAGAGGTGATAGTACTGTTTCTGCACTCAACCAGACAACTGACAATTTTATACTTACCAAAATCTGTACTTTTTGGACAAACAATTAATTTATCCCGTGCTGCAAAGCATTTTTTTTTTCTTTTTGCTAGCAGCAACCTTCAATGGAAAATCTGGTTCACTCGTTAGCACTTACACCAGCAAGATTGTGTGTGTGGCATCTGCTCAAAATAAACTAAAAACATATCACCCAGTGTGGTTTAGTGCAATGTTTGCTGATTGATTTTTCATGGTGATGGAGAACTTTGAGCACACAGACTGTACTTTTTAGTAGAATCAGTTACTTGTTGGTCTTTTCTGATAAGTGCAACTGATTCAAACCAGAGACTTTATATAAATCTAGTTGCTGTGTCACTAACTCAACAAAAGTGATTCAGAAGTACAGCGGAAATGGGCACTGCCATCTTGGTCTGATAATATGCAATCAATGTACAGTACAGACCCAGAGGATGGAGATGTGGCATCAAGGTATTGTCACTATCTTGGACTGTTGTGGACACTAGATATCAACCACATTTTACCAAAGATTGGTTATATTTTTAGGTTGGCACCATGAACCAGGCAGGATGTAGGTCTAAGTTTCAAATGATCAACGCTCCACAGAATTAATACAACAAATGACTGAAGTTACAAAATCATTAAGAAAACTCTTATTCTACAGTCTTACACAAAGACACATTCAGCACATTGGCATTATTTCAACAAAAGCAGTTTGACACTAAATCTCCATGACAACAGCAAATGTAGTTGCTAGGAGATAATGTGACAGAACAACAAAACCTCCCATGACTGATTGATTAACCTCATTATCCCTCATTAGGAAATTGTGTTGGACTGTCTTTGACAGTTTAATACGAGGATGAGAAGAAGCTGATAAAGTTGTGCGAGATCAGCATTAACTGCTGACATCACAGTAGCGATATCGACACACTCAAAACCTTTAATTTCATTTAAATGCTAAATGTGATTCCCTCTTTTTCACTTTGTTTTGCTTGTAGTCAGTGTCTTTAAAAACAGAGTTTAGTATCCCGCTCAAAGGTTTTTTCGGGATACGTTGTTGAGCATTTGATGGACACATTAGTCACTGTGGGAATAGGAGTGATGAACTTCTGCTTATGTGGATGTCTCTCTAACTGTCAGGCTGGGAGGGAGATTTCCTCTTCACAGAAATCAACAACTAAACCCAGGCCAGCCTTTAAACAGTCAAGCTCGAAAGTCAAAGCCATGTAATCATGTTTGTGTTGTTTTGTTTACCCTCTCGTCTGAGAGTTTCTTACAACTCCAGGGAAATATCGATTAATAGAGAGAAAAGTTTACTGGTTCAAGCAGAATTTTCTTTTTTCCTCAAGCCTCTCTCCTGTATTATTTTGAAATGCCATCTGTTGCTCCTTTATTTCTGTCATTTAGAGTTTTTGCCCTGAAAATCATTATGCATCCCACAAGTCCAAGTTTTTATTTTTTTTGACTGGCTGGTTTACAGTCAAAGAATATTGGGCAGATTACTAATACTGTGATTCATTAATTAGTGGCTGAGGTCTTTTTGGGAGAAGTGTTGAGTTTTTTAACTCATTTCCTAACAACAACTGACAGAAGTAGAAGTTGGAAGTAACAGAATAAAATGTGTTTTTCTGCTAAAAACAGCAACTCAGAGCAACAGATTGGTGAGTGTGACTTAAACTTTGCTGAAGTTAACACTCTGGAAATGTACACTGCTGAATTTAAAGTGTGAGGCAGCAGAGTACATGTAAGTTCAACACTTGTGTGATTGATACTAGCGACCAGGGTTCAAATTTTCCTCAATGGTATTTCTCATCTTCTGAGAGGAAACAAGCAGAACCAAAAAACTACTTTTCTATTTGTTTGTTCATTCTCTGTGAAATATTGTGTGAATTTATCTGATTACAGAAAAGGTTATTTTCTAGAAATCATCGCCCCGTTTCTTTTCTTTGTCTGCAAACACAAAGATATCGGATCCAATGCATTCGTAGAAAACCACTGTGGCAACTATTATTACTAAGGAGGAGAGGAACAGTGCATGAAATACATTTCGTCTAGTTCCTTTTCTAAATGAAATATGAAATAAGAGGTAACACTACATGTGTCTCAATATGTCACCATAATTATTGCCTCTTGTGCTTGCTGAAGGTTGAAGCCGAATGGTACTCATTGACTTGGAGACCCATTGAGAAGGAAATTGCTATCTCAAGTGTGGATGATAAGGAAACTGTAATTGCGTGCCAGAAAGGGCAATTTGCTCCACTCTGTGGAATAGGATGGAGATGGGAAGTCACTGGCATCTGTTCAATGCTTTCATTTATCTCCATACATACTGTACATTGTCTCTTTAATATGTTTATATACTTCATCCCAATTTACGATACTTAACATAAATCTATAATTGGCATCAATAATCATCAAATGTGCTTCTCTATTAATTTACATATTTGATGCTGCCAGCAAATATTATTAATACAAAGATTTCTTGGCAGCAAACAGTGATAAGTTTTTCTAAAGGACCAGTTCAACACACTTGTTAGCTTTCTTGCAGACAGTTCAATAGGAAGATGGTAAATATGAGGAAGCAGCTGAGCACGCATTGTTTTATTTTTGTTTGGATTGAACAAATTTGACACAGTGTGATGATTAGAGAGCTTTAGAGGGGCTGGCAGGCAGAGTTTAAGACAGAGCCAACTGAGATGTTTTCTGTCTCGATGAACTTAAGGTCATCACCTGCACCTCCCATTGAACGTACAGACGTGAAAGTGATTTTCAATCTTCTCAAGTACAACAACAAGATTGTATAGAGCGTGATGCTAACTTGATGTCACCCGTTGGTTTTTGATGCCTGGAGTTTGGCATTTGAACATCAGCATGTTGGTTGTTTGGACCTAGAAGTGACCATATTTGGATATGAAGGGAGGAGTGAAGAGGTGGGTCTGACCCTTGAACCTGAGGTCACACCTCAATGTGTATGAGACTTGATTTCAGTGCTGCTCTCACTGGAGACCAGACCTGTCCATCAAACTGTCCCAGCCCCTAAATATACCTCTTTTTGATGTGTTTAAGTGAAATGATTTTCAGATGAAGTGTCAACTTTGGCTTATGACATCAGAATGACTTGTGGAAAAAATGTATTGACTTGATTGACCATTTCTGAACTGAAGTCAATTCAGTGGTGTTGCACTTTGTTGCATTCCTGCATGAACCTCATTTTTAGCCCTATTTCTACATACAGTGTGTGTATGACCAAAACATGAAACTGTCCTTGTTTGGTTACCAGGCATTGTCCTTGTCAGGTTTTATATAACTCTGTGACTCTGACAGTAAGGTTGTTGCACAATCAAGGTGGCGGCTCCCTCTGTGAAGTCAGCAACACCGCTGACATTTCCTGAGACAAAGCACCGACGCCTCTGGCAGGGCGGCCGAGCTGAGCCGTCTTGCCAACCCTGAAATGAGTGGCCCATTCGGTAATGGCACTACGATGGCAGTGATTAGGGATGGAGTGTCTATTTATCACCAGTGATCGTGGCTCTCAGCAAGACCGGCAGAAGGTACAGCAAGAGAGGACAAGTAATGCTGACAAAGGCTTTGCCAATCAGACTTTTACCTCTCAGGACAGGCCCAATAAATCACTCAGAGAGCTTTGTGTTAAACTTCCCTTCAGACTGATATGAAGACACATCTGAGGTGCATTTAGATATAAAACAAGCCTGAAGGCACCATTTCTGCTTCAAACAGCTTTTGTTGATTTTTGCATTTGAAACTAATGTTTTGTTGAGGAACAACCAACAGCATTGTTTTAGTGAAAATGGGGCAGAATTGCTTTTCTGTGAATGAACTAAAAAAGCTAAAACCCTGAGGCCCTGAGAACACACACACTAAACAATAAAAACCACACTGACATAAATCAATTTAATCATTACGTCGTGAGCAAGTTATCAAGACAGAGGTTTAAAAACAACGTCACAGTCGTCTGAAAGGCTGTTTTTTTTATATGATCGACTGCAGACTCTGCATTTATTGAACAGAAGGTGACACTGAAAAACTAAAGAGCAGATTGGATTTGACTCTGATTGTAAAACGGATTTGATCCTAAAAGTCAAGTTCAGAATTTTTGAAGTTGGTCTTTAAACAATAGTCAAGTGCCAATATGAACAGAAACTGATTTTGCTTTCCCCATCCCTACCTACAATATCAAACTCTCTCCTTTTGGTGACCCAAACATTTCCATTTGATTTGTCTGATGTAAACTTTAAAATGTGTTTTTATACACAACCATATCTCTTGTCAACTGAAACTGATTTTGGGGGATTCAGTGTTTATTTGGCAACGCGATTACAAAAGTTAAAACCCCATCCTTTAATGGTTTCTTCCAAGCTTAACATTTTAAATTGTCCAAATCAGAAGTAAATTGCTTTGTTTTTATTCTTATCCAAGTTCAGTTTGTGATTAAAACACAGATAAATAAAACTTTTCAAAGCTATTAGGACTGCACTCTCCAGCTGGTAATTGGACAAACACAAACGCCTGATGGGAGTAAATGGATTATTGTAATGTCCCTTGATTCTAATGAAGTTCTGACCAAATACAAATACTGGAATGAATTAATTTCTGTTTCAATGATTTCTAAAGTTGGTCAATATTTATGGTAAAACAGATATTTCCATGATGGGAAAAAAAAATCAATGTAGAGCAGATCAGAGTCAATTATGGAAAATGCCAACATAAATCATTCGGTTTCATCCAAACTGCAGCTGCTTGATATTTCAATGTGTCAAAACTGAATGTGATGGATGTGTTTTTCTCAGGGTTAAGTTTCATTTTTTGAAAATAAACAACAGGCAAATCTTGAGGAGACAATACAGGCTTTTCTACATCTAAGAAATTTCCCATTAAAGCTGCAACGAGGAGTTCAAGATAGTTCAATTTAACCGTGCTGCTGCTCCTGGAGGCACATTAATACATGGTGCAGCAAGCATAACCGCTCTCCTGCAAGCATGACAAAGAAATCTGGTAAAGTGAATAACACCTGTTTTTTTTTTTTTATACTTTTTTTCCCTCCTTGTCTCTTTTTTCATGGTTCTCAGACTGAGGACCTAATTAGGAGACAACACAAGACTGTCAGAGGAAACACAGAGTCTCTCCACCACTGCCACCAAGATGAAACCCTGCCTGCAGTTTCTTTGTTTGGATTTTTTTATTATTTTTATTTTTTTCGGTTTACTGCAGTGGAAGGTGAAAGAAGAGAGTTTTCTGAAGAATGATTACTCAACAGTAAAAACAAATGTGCACTGCAGCTGTAAAGTACAAACAACCCACTGCTTACTTGCATAAACACATTAAATATTTGGCTTCTTCAGGAAAAGCAACTTAGTATCTACTATAAATACTTTTTATTGTATATTTCCCGTCGCTCCTGCTTTTAGCAATGCTTCAAGTATTTAAAATATGCATAATATTGGAGGGAAAATTAGCATTTTAATTGTTCTACATAATGTAATTGTTGTGCAGGAGGAGCCACGGCAGAAAAGAAAATTAATTAATGAGTGTAATGACTCATCGGGTGCAATGCTGTCGAACCTTGTAGGTGTTCTGCTTCAGCAGCACCTTGCAATGCTGCTGACAGTATTTGCCGCCGCTTTCTGTGTTGATGAGTTTTCCACAGACGTGGCAAAGATTGCCGCCGCACTCAGCCCAGATTTGCTTGGGACATGAGCCTGATTGGCATGGCCGCTGGGCTGCTGTGTGCCAGGGAGCTGACTAGACTGCTGCCCAGTGGTGTGTCCTGCTCAGACGCTAATGTAATGATTTACTGCTGATAAAGAGGCATCATTGTCACTGGGCAGATGACTTGCAGCATCGCCGCCACCATCCAGGTTTCGACTGGCTCCTACTTTTCAAAGCCAAATTAGACTGATGTGACGGAAAAGGAAAAAAAACCTGATGAGCCAAGGATGAAAATTAAGCAGATGATTGCTCCTCGTACCAGAGCTGGTGATTCACACTTACTGGCTGTGATTTAACTTAACATTGCTAATTAACATGGAGAAATCATGAAAGGGACCAATTTGATCCTGCCACTCTAATCTGAGTCAGTGGAGCAGACTGCAGAGCCTCTTCTGAAAGGACATCCTCCTCTCCACCCCACCCTGCTGCTGTCAGGACACAGAGCTGCAGCTGCCTTGGTTTTTTCTTATTGTACTGTAATTATGGTCTTGACCAGTGTCCAAGCTGTGAGGGCAGTCTACGTCATTAGTGTTAATGACCGCTAACCTCTGGAGCAGGCTAAAGAGCCTTTTCTGATGGAAAGACTGCTAACATCATGCTAATGGAAAAAAATGATGAGTCCACACTGCTCAATATTTAGGTGGGTGACATCAACCTAACAGTAAAGAGTGAGATTTTTTTGCAGTATTTAAATAGATACAGATATTTGTAGGATTACTATAAAACTGTTGTTGTATCATTAAATTAATGTTTTTTGTCAGTAGACATCAATCATTACAGTATATTATGTTCCAAGAGAGTGAACTCCTGTTTCATTTTATTACTCATTGCAGCGTTGTTCTCTGAACCCACCCTAATGACACATAAAATAAATGATTAAACTAATCAAAAAGAGCTTACGTTGCTTTAAATGAGAAGCTCCCCTTTAATTTTTCAGCAACAATCCAAACGTCATGAAGCTGTGTCTTTTTTCTAAAAGCTTTTTTTTTTTATTGTGGTAATTTGAAACGAAAAGTGTGTTTCTGATTTTTCAAATCACATTTTAACTGACAGACATTAGACAGTAACGGTTATCATCCGCAATACATCAAGTTCGTCTCTCCCTCTTTTTTTTTTTTTTCTTGATACATTCCCATGATGAGTTCACAAACCGGTAGGAACCTCAGTGAATACATAATCCCATCTCAGACCAATAAACCGTGATTAAATGGTCCAAGCAAAGAGGCATTAATATAGAATATTACCTAATGGTTTGAATCTCATCAGGTGTGAGTTGCATTTTATTTCTTCGATAACCCTTATCTTTTGAAACCCAGTGATTAATCAGCATCTCCTCAAACATCATCAAACAGGCGCAAACACACAAAAGAGAGAACGTACTTGTATCATAAACATTGCGGCTAAATACATTAACTTGTAAATTAACAGCATGGTGAATAATTAATCAAATGCTGCCAGGGTGATGAATTATAGCTGAATTACAACCCAACCCATCACCCCTCCATCTTTTTTTTTTCACTCACGTCTTTTGCATCCCCGTCCCGTCCTTTGAGCTCTGATGGAGAGAGTGTTTGTCTCTCTGCATCTATTTTCAGAGCTCGTCTCTGTCTTTTGATGCTTTCTCAGTATACATGCACACACACCCATGCAGATTCATTGTTAGCAGCATTGTGTGTACAGGCCTCCGCTCTCTCCTGGGGGATGCAGCAGCTCCCCACCGAGTCCTCTATGATAATGCTCGGGTCTCATGGGACTTTTGCTACGCTCCCACTCTGCTGTTATTATTCACCCCGCTGCAGTCCATCTTCCCTCTTCCTGACTCCCCGTGTAACTGTCTGCCTCTGTCGGTCTCTCATCATATACCTCCCACTGTATTTGGCCTTGCTGACTGAGCCACATCTTTCACTTTCTCTCTGCGGCGCTGGAGGCTCCCAAACAGCAGACTGGGGAAAAAAAAAAAAGCACAAAAGAGGCACTTGTGCTGCCTAATGCGCCGCTTTATTGATGGTGATGTATTAAAAGTCCTGTTATGCAGATGAGGTCATTAACTTAGCTCATCAATGCATCAGATATAAACATTTATTTTCATTTTCCTGTTAGTACAGAATGAAAGTAAGGCTTCAGGACTTATAATTGCTTGAAGAAAATCCGTTTTTCTTAGTTAATTTGGAGACAAACTTCAGAATAATTCAACCCCTGAAATGTTTGGCTCGGTAGCAGCTCAATGTGTTACTATGATCACCAGCTAGTTGCCAACTTTGTCAACCTGCTGTTTGGTGCTGTGTGGGTTGAGTGCAGCAGGTTTACCAGAGCTGTTCAGCTGAAAACAGCTTCCCAGTGATGAGAGCAGAGGGAACAGTAACGTTTTAGGCTGGAAAACCAAAATAATGAGCTAAAAGATATAAAACCCTGTGTAGGACTGAACTGCATATGGTGGTCATTTTCCTATGGCTTTGTCAGCACTTTTTTAAATCAGCATCTATGGTGAAAGAAATTCAATATTTGTTGGTATACGTAACAACAACGTAATTAAAACAATGTAATAACACCCGAAATGTAATAACTGGTCAATAATGTAACAAGATGCTGAGCCCAAAATGTAAAAACTTTTTGCCCGAAATGTAACAAGCACTTTTGTTACATTATGGACCAGTTATTACATTTCGGGTTTTATTACATTTTTTCTTATAACACCTCAGGTTGTTGCTACATTTTGGGTCGTTGCTACATATCAGGCTCTAACACATATTCAGAGGATTATTTTTACATCAGCATCTGAAACACTTACTTTATATTTTTCTTCTGTCAAGGTGTCTGTTGGCAACATTGTGGAAAAACTACTCAACAAATCTAGATTTATTTATTTTTTATAAGCTAGGGAAGGACCAGTGACTGACAGCAAAAGTCCCACCAATGTGTGTATGAGCCAGAGGAAGCAGTAGGTACAAACAGTGAAATGTTTTGGCTCTTGGTCTTTGTTGAAACTTACACACATACAACATAACATTGTCTACGATCTGGTAGAGATCAGACATGGATTATGCCTTGGTGGTGGGATTGGGCTCTCAGTGCTTTCTTGTTGAATAATTTCCACATGTAAATCAGAGGCTGTGAGACAGAGACAACATTGTCCTCCATGTAGCAGCCAGTATCCAGAGTCAGCATGTGCCCACATCAAATGGGCCCACAGGGACAAAGTGCATGAATGCTACAAAACGTGCTGGTAAATATCCGTAATGATGAACCAACCCACGCAAATTGTTCTTTGCCCTCTACATCTCGAGACAGAATGTCAGCCAAAGCTTGACCTCAGCTCGGGGGCGCGGCGTCTTCGCTGAACCATCTCCCGGCACTGAAAATGACACTGGTTCTCCCCGGACGTCTTCATGACTGGGAGCAAGTTGGGTCTCGTTTAAGGCAGACAGGAGGTCATCGTGGGTCGAAAAACAGCTCGTTGGAAGCAAACAACAACCTTGCTCCAGGTCTTCTTTTTGCCAACTAATGTCACTTGAAATATGAGCGTACATTCAGGAAACAGCTAATTAACAGCTGTTTGCAAACAGCGTGAATCATAAGGTTTCATACGTATAAAATAAGGACAAGATGGCATCATACTGAAATCTGCATTGATGTGATGACACATTAAAGACATTATGGAAACATAAAATATTCAAAGCATGTTTGGTTGCTTAAAATATTTTATAACAACCTACACATGGCCTCTATGTTTGCCCAAGGCGTTTGCAAAGTTGAACTTGAAGTCAACAACTTTTTTGGGGAATTTATTCTCAAAACAGTTAACAATGCATTTTTCTCAAGTGTGTTGTGGATCCATGCAAACACTGCAGTTGGTGGGATGCTGCTGGCACTCTCCGAGATGATGATGAAGTTCTTCACCCTCGTCTGCTCCCTCACCAAACTTTTTTTTCTCTGCTTTGTGAAAGAAGTGCATGTTGTGTGAGAGTGTGAAAGCAAACTGTGTGTGTGTGGACCGACAGCACAAACTCTGTCTGGCCTCTGGGCGCAGCATCTCTTTGAGGTTGAACAGATTAACAGCAACAACAATATGAAATGTATCTGCACTCATTCTACCAAAAAGTCAATTACATCTGGATTATAACAGCGCTGATATAAATACACTTGAGCTATTTTCTGTACGCTGCACTTTACACTGCTGCAAAGTTGATTTGCATGTAATGAAACTGAGACCTCAAGCTAATGCAGATATCTTGAGCTGACAGAAGAGACTGGAGGGAGGTTTGAGGAATTGTGGTTTTTTTTATTATTTTATTTTTTGTTGTTTTAGGAGGTTATACGGAGAAGCATGCTTCTGTGCCTCTGACAATACACAACTTCCAGCACAATTTGAGGAAAATACTCTGCTACATTGCTACTGAAACAGCCCCCGCTGGGCTTGTCTTCACTTTTCAGTAGAGTCAAGCCAACAGCAAGTGACCACAACACTAAATGAGGGCAAGAAAAAAAAAACAAAAAAAACAACCCAACCCCAAAACAAAGAAGAGTGTACAGCCGTGTAAGCAGCTCTCAGAGGCTGACCTGTTTTGTGCTAAATGCACTATGCTAGCATGCTATAACACTGATAACCTTTAACCTTTTGTAGGGCACTCATTGAATTACTGGAGGATATTACAATACGTTTGTAACTTTAAAATGTTTCTTTTGTTTTCATGTATGTAGTTTGTTTTTCTTGATATGTTGAAGGTCAGTGAAGTTACCATATATGGTTTTTAAACAATGATTGTGATGCTATTTGACAATAATCTCTCCTTTGAACCTCACATAAATTCAGTTGTAAAATCTTGCTCTCCAAAATAAAAACAATATTGACTCAAGGGGACTTAGAAAATCTCATTCACACTTTTATTTTTTCCAGATTGGATTACTGTTGTTCACTCCAGTATCTCCCTGAAATCCCTCTCTCGCCTCCAGCTGGTTCAAATGCAGCAGCTAAGTTACTAACTGTTCTTAACGGATGACATCACAGCACCCCCCCTTTTAGCATCTTTACATTGGCTTCCCGTTAGTTTTAGAACTGATGTTAAGGTTTTACTAATTACTTTCAAAGAAGTGAAGGGTCTGGTTCCAATGTATTTACAAGAACTTTTAACCCCATACAGTCAGTCCACAGCCTTAGATCCTCAGGGACTGAAAACTAAAAGTGACCGGGTGTTTTCCATCAGAGCAGCTCGACTTTGTAACGACCTGCCAGAGGAGATAAGGCGTGCAGAATCAGTGACTTCTTTTTAATCCCTTTTTAAAACTCATTTTTATGACGTATTTTTTATCTGATGTCGTCTTCTTATTTTGCTCTTTATCCTCTGTTCTTGTTATCATGAACATATTTTGGTTAGGGTCTTGAAGTGCTTTGGGTTCTGCTGAAATTGTAGGTATCTTTTGTTCAGTCTTTTTCTTTTGTCTGGGGTTTTGTTTCTTTGCTTTTCTGTTTGCTTCTTCACATGTAAAAGCATTTTATAAACCCATGTTTTAGAGAAAGTGCTACACAAATAAGATTAGTATTATTAATTGCTAGTGTAGGGTAAAAAGATTTTCCAAAAAGTGAATATATAAAAAAATATGACTGTACTGAAGCCATTTTTCTAGTCTACTTAAGTTACTAAATATAGCAACTTGCTTCATAAAGAGTTCATTTACGTCCACCTGGACTCATTTGGATTTCAAATTTAAATTTAACATGCAAAATCTAACATTCATGTGCAGGTGCAGTGTTTTTGTTCACTAAAACTCTAAAATCAAAATCCGTTTTTGTGTTTTTCTGCTATTCTTGTTTCATCGTCACTGTTATTACATTCTTACAACATATAGTATATAATAAATCACATAGACATATACACTAGATGCCTCACCAACTGGATGGAACATACGTCAGTGTGTCCGCCATCTTGCAAGGGTCATTTGTGATGCCGCATCACTGCTCTGTGTGGGGTTGTACAAACCAGCAAAATAACAACAACCGACTGTGTGGAATCACCTTCCACAGGTAGGAAAATATGTTTTGTTGTTGTTGTTGTTGTGTTTAATAATTTCTTACATTTTTTTATAATGTTTCATTTTTGTTATTTTAATGAACTAAAAATGAATGCAATGATTCTTTAGAGTCACATAAATGTATATTTTCATGGTTTTCTTCACAAAACACATCTCTGTCACATTGACTTGTATAGGTTGACAGGGACAGACTTGACCTTCACAATATGGCAGCCACTCTGACATATTGAAGCGGTGGGCGGACACAGGCTCCGCGGCGTCTAGTGTATATGTCAATGGTAAATCAGCTGTTTTGCCGTCTTCTGGGAGAGGCGCTAGTGAAATTACCGTAATAACACCATATTCACTGTAAAGTGCAACATCTCAGCTCTCTGGAACCATTGGAATTTTTCTGATTGCGCACACCGTGACATAATTACGGTAATCAAAAGACGCATGTGCAGGGCTGTCGCTGACACACGGTTGGAATTAAAGGGTTAACACAAACAGCAGAGTACAGCTTAAAAAAAGGATGTACGGTATGTGGACAACAAGAGATCCTCAATGGAGGTCTGCATTTCACTCAGAATCATAAATATAAATCTCATACAAATTATATACAAAATTTCCCACAGAGATATCTCAACCTGGACCAACCAGCCATCATGACATCACGGACATAAGCTAACATAACGGACACTTATCTTACATGAATCACATTGTGTCTAAATGTCCTGGTCTTATCAGCATATCTCTAGTGATATCAACTCCCATGTCTCTCCCATCATTTCATATTACTGTCACCCTCCCGACCTCCCTGACAGTATGCATTAGCAGTAATAGTGGGTATATCTACTCCCACTGTGCTGCCTCGCTTTCATGCCCTTTGACACTTTGCTTACACATGTCAGCATCTGCACTACTCAGTCATTCAAGGGTAGAAAGGTAGCACGTGTCACAACAGAAAAAAAAACCCACAGCTTTCCTTTTTTCAGTCAATGACACCCACCAGACTTCACACTCACTTCATCTGAGACGTAGAATTACAGGCCTGAATGTGCAAATTATCCCATCACTGCGCCATCCTGGTCTGGCTCTGGAGATGTTTCACTGTGGTGAATCAGAAGTTACTGGTGATGAGCGCTGCTAGTTACACTGAAGAGGCTTGATGGGAATCATCAAGGAGCACACAGGGGACCCTTTCATCTATAAACAGCAGCAATTACAAAATCATAATTGATGGGGTTTTACTGACATTATGTGCACACCACTGCTTCTGTATGCCATTTTTCAGCACTGCAGTATTTCTACACTTTGTACATGTTATTATACTCTTACAGCAGATTTAATCAAATGACACATAGAAAATAAAATTAATTAAATCCATGTAAATAAAATCTGCCAGACAGAAGAAGCAACACAGATCTACTGAAAGGCTTGGTGTTATATTTTGTGAACTGAACACATGGTGCATCTGTACTGCAGTTCAAAGTTGAAACACTTTCATCTGTCATCAAGTTAAAACACCATAACTGAAATAACCAGCTTGTCAAAGATTAGATGTTCAAAAGCAAATCTAGAATTTGATATTTAGCTTAATATCTGAGAGGATATTCAGATAAGAAACAAGTTAAAAAACTGTTTATGCTTAAAAGAAGATTTAAATAATTCAGCAATCATCCAAATGGATGCCAGTTATTTTTTTGTCTGACTAATCTTTTTCAGCACAGTACCTTGTACAAAGTTGCACAATCACACCCAGGTGTAATATGTATGCTAAGTGCTTCCAGAAATATTACTAAAAAGAACCATTTTAATCTGTTTTTTTTTAAGTATTTACACAATTTAACTGAGCATTAAGCATTAAATGCAGTAGATTGAGTGGGTCTCAGGGCAGATGCATCAATGAATGAATGAATGACTGCAGACTTGGGCCCGAGGCAGCAGGAATAAATAATAATAAATAATAATCATAATAGCCTAACTCTGTTTCTCTTGTTTTTCTTTTAGCATACAGCATGTGTTTGGATTAATACTCCAGCCACATGAACCTCAGCTCAAAGGCTCATGACCTGTAACCAGGCGACTAATGTGTGTGTTTGTACCTACTGTCAGTGGATGTTTTCTACTGTCTATTACCACCTTAAGCCCACCTGTATCCTCCTGATACCCAATAAAACCTCTGTAACTTTTATTTTTTTGATAGTAGATGCCCGTGCCAATATGTGTCTGTTTTAACTGACAAGAGGTTGAAAGTAAGACGACGAAAACCCCAAAAGACAGAGGGTTAGAGTAAAATGATCAGAGTGATCAGTTCCTATTGTGTGGTTTTATTACGCCTTGATTTCCTGGGTATGAGTCAGCGGGGCTCAGCCAGCCAGTACTCGGTATGGCGAGATCTGAATTAACAGTGAGTGAATGAGTAGAAAAAGAGGAGGGGAGGATCTGAAAGTGTAATAACAATTTGGGAAGCGACAAGTGGGAATACAATCCAATCTTAAAGTCTTCATTAATCACTCTTCATTACTCTCTTAAATGAGAATAGGTGCAATGAGCTACCAGAGGGCAGCTGCTGTATTTGACCAAAACCTCTTCTATATCAAAGCTGCTCTTTATTCCATTGACAAAATTATACATTATAATAACGAACCACAATCTCGGCTGCTGTTGCCAAATACTTATTCAGTCTTTATGCAATAACAGCCTGTGAGGAAATATGGCACAAGCTAACAATAGCAGAAACATTCAGTGGCTTCTTTTGTCTTGATAATTGGCTCAGCCACCAGAATGGACCAGTCTGTCTGCTCATCAGCTCATCCCCATCCACAACAAAAACTCTGGTTTGTTTCAGAGTCATATGGTCAAGATACATTTCAAAGAGTTTAATTTGTTCGTTTGGCACAGGGATCGAAAATCTGCTGTTTCTCCCTTACAAAATCCCCGCTTGTTACAAACTATAAATAAATAAAAGTGGAGAATTCAGCAAACAAGTTTGGTTTCATTCCCCCAGAAAGAACAAAACCCTGTGAAACGTGATCGTAATGAGCAGCGGCTGATGTCCGAGAGAGCGACAGAGGCTGAAACTTGTTGCAAATAGTGTCCAATCTGTGCTGCTGTAACGTTGTCCCTGTTTCACCGCTAACGCGTTACAGAGCGGCTGTCACTGTGTGTCGAGCTCTGGATGACAGACAGGCCTGAACAGATGAATCTGAGAGAGTGCTTTGCAGTGTGGCTGACTGCATCTGGTGACACTGTAATGTAATTAAGAGCAACGTGTACATGGAAAGCCCTGTGAGCACAAACGTCTCTGCTCCTTTTTTTTTATCCTATGATACAGTGTGTCACTTTAAAAGCAGCACATATGTAATGTAAGTAAGTTGTATGTAAGTTTGGAGACTTCTGTCGGGCAACAAACGATGCTGTAAAAACACAGCACTGAATTCATGACAAAGTAACTCTCGAATGTCCTTCTGCACGGCTCATATCGGCCATAAGAAAAGACACTAATTATCGTTTTTGTTTTTTATAAAAACACATTTTTGGGTGTTTCTGCTTCTTTGGAGCACGCTGCACGGGGCAGAGATCACCCAAGTGAGAAAAAGTAACCATCGTGACGTGAAGTAAAAGATTAGAATAAAAGTAAACTACTTTGTAGTTTGACCTATTGGCTGTTGTGTCTGCTTAGAATATCAACAGTACATCAAAATCCCCAGAATAAATACAACGTTACGCCTGGATGAATATGCTAAAATCCACAATAAAGGACTGTCACAGATGGGATTTCTTACTCACAGCGAAGCACTGACCCAGAGACAAAGACATTAAAACACTCCGCCCCAAAGACATTAAGGAGACGGGAAAAAAAGCCTAAACCGTGTTATATGAATATATGAATACAATTACTTAGATGGAAAAGAAACAAATGGTGTGCAATAAATTGAAAATGAAGCGTGGCTGGAGAAATAGTTCTAGCAAATCACAGAGAACATACACACATACTGAATTATCTAATTATAATGAAAACTGTACAATACACAACAATTAAAATGCAGAACTGATGCCTCTTCTTGGAAAACAAAAACATCTTTTTTTATTAAAAACAAGCAAAACTGACTTTTAAATAACGCTTTTGGCTTCATGTGCTACATTTTCCCGGCAGTTGATTTTATACAGCGTTCATTTCCTTAAGTAGTATTTTGTGAAAAATTAGGACATGAGGAAATGTCCGGAGGCTGTTGGCAAGCTCAGTGAACTATTCCCAAGTTCATCTTACAATCTGTACACTGAGCCAGTGTTTTAGTCTGTCTGTCTGTCTGTCTGTCTGTCTGTCTGTCGATGTGCAAACTTCAGCATCCACATGATGATATTCTTTGACATGTGACTGAACTCTGAGGTGTTACAGTTATTTTGTTTGTGTGCAGTAGGTGTGCAGATGATTGCTACCAGAACCAAAGAAGTAGCCATCATAAATAAATAAATGTGCATAAATTAATACACTTACTGTAAATTTGTCTAATTCATTTTTAGAGATGCTGATAGGAGGCCACTACCCAAAGATGCCATCGTCAGAGTTTAAAACAATCTGACATCTCTCAGGACGCAAAAGAGCCCTTTAACCAGGACATGTAAATTATCTGCCCTTAAAATATCCAACTATTTGGAAAATAATCTAACAAGTCATCTAACTGTCCCAGAGGAAATGAAGAGGGAGTCCTCCTCCTCCTCCTCCTCCTCCTCCTCCTCGCCCTCACCCACCTCCCCTCTGGTGATCACCAATGAAAGCATGAGGGGGTAAAGTTGACGGATTGTGGCAGATGACTCCCGTGATAAAGTGCACTGTGAAGTGTAAATCTGTGTTTGTTGTCTTTATGATTGGTGACACGGTGGCTGTTTGTCAGTGGCTGACATCTCTGGCTGTCAGGCTGTGAGGGCTCCCAGAGCCAGCAGCTACAGCTCCACTCAAACCTAATAGTCATCTGCATTTACTGGGATAAACCACAAAAACTGTGTGCGTGTGCGTGTGTGTGTAATGCCTCTCTCCATGTCTGCCTTTCACGATGCATATGTGTCTGCAGAAGCATGTGTGTGTGCCATGAGTGTGAAAGATAGCAGCTGAAAAATGGAGGCTTCCTTTGACGTGTGGATGAAATGAACACACACTGTGCATTTCTTTACAGCCTCGAATTTGGCAGCGATCAAGCTTGTGCTGAGCTCTATAGCACAAAAAAAGCACATCACAAACACACTGCAAGTGTGTTTTAGCCCTGATTATAAACCAGGACTCCTTCCCAGTGGAATAAATATGTGTGCACAACTGTTGACTTGATATTATTCCCACATAATTCAGTGCTAGGGGCCTCGTATGCGCTACTGCACACATGTCAAATAAAGTCAGGATTTGTTTTCTTAGTGAGATACTTGAAATAAACAACTTTCTTTAATGCTAACTGAGGAATATTTTGTCTGCAAACAAAACAACCCAAAGCTGAGACATTTTGAAACGCTGTCATAATAGGCAGTGAATTGGTATAATTATTGCCCAGCGTCTGCAGCCCCACGTTGACAGTCATAATGACATAGTTGTGTTTGAAAGCTTTGTGTAATTACACGCCATTACGTAAACCGCGTTTTATTACAGTCGCTGGAACATGTGACTGTGAGGTGGCCCTGAAATGACCTCTCATTTAGAAAACTTACAACACCGCCGACAAACTCACTGTTGACTGTTAGCAGCTAACCACACAACAAACCTGTCCCGGCTGGCACTCTCACTGCCATCGCTACTCTCAATCCAACATGATATCAGAACTGGCAACCCTTCAGCTGCTGCCGACTGGGGCTTTACAGACTCGCTCAATGAAGGGGTCATGGCCTCTTTTTGCCTCGTCTCTCCCACAATTTTTCTCTCTAAAAACACCCTTTAGACCCCTCCCTTCCCGCCTCTCTTTTATTTATCACATTTTCTACCCCATAAAGACCTTTCAGAGAGGCAGAGAATCCCATCAGCCGGTAACACAGCGTGGCCGCTGGCCACACAGGAAGCTTTTGATTCCTGCTGGAATGTCCTGAGCTTTGGAAAACTGTCAAACTCAGTGGACACAATGTTGCTGTTAAAGCACAAAAGCACAGCTTAAAATCAATCCAGCATGCAAGGCCACTGCTGAAAACTTCATTATGTTTATGTGTGGTGGTAAGAGTGCGGCTGAGCTTGATAGTAGGATATTGGTCGTCCCTGAGTTTAAAGTCAGTTTAAGCCCAAAAAGTAAATCATAAAAATATGATGAAAAGCGGTTCTCACCGAGTTTAGATCCAGGCTGGTCTTCACCCACTCCTTGGCATCATTATACTCGTCCATCAATCCCATAATATACAGTGTGTCCAGTGAGTCGATGATGGATGCTCCTCTCAGGCCCCCTGCAAAATGCATGAGAAAAGACACTGCAATTAGGATACAGAATTTATTTATTTATTTATTTTTTGGTGGCAAAATGTGATGTGAAAAAAACAGACACCAGTGCACCTGTCAAATCTCAACATGAAACCGGTGCAACACTCATAACTCTGTTCTGGAGCAGCCCGAGCAGGCGTGTCAAACATATGGGATGAATGTGCAAAGTGTGAAGATTACATAGAAAACATCAACTGCAGTTTGTCACAACATGATGTATGTTTTACAAGGCAGGGGGATAATTTCCTCGCTCCCACTTTAGTTTGTATGGTGTGATGAGTCACTTCAGGATTACTACATAGAAATGGATGTAATATTACAGTCATTTCTACATTTTGACAAGTTGTTTTACAAAACAACAGCGGCTGTGGATCAGGGGGTAGAGTGGGTCGCCTGTGAATCGTAAGGTTGGGGGTTTGATCCCCAGCTCCTCTTGTCCACATGTCGAAGTGTCCTTGGGCAAGACACTGAACCCTAAGTTGCTCCCAATGGTGGCTAGCGCCTTGCTTTGCAGCTCGGTAGCCATTGGTGTGTGAGTGTTTGTGTGAGTGGGTGAATGAGTTGCCTAGCTTAAAGCCTAGATGCCTAGATTAAAGCGCTTTGGGACCTAGCTTAGGTCATGAAAGCACTATATAAATGTACTCCATTTACCATTTGTTTTATCCATAAAGGGAAATACTGTATTTTTCCATCCTAGACACCTGTGACTAAATGATTTGGGCACTTGTAGATACACTGTGATCTGTAAGTTGTAAAGCACACGTATAAATGATCAACTGAGTCATGATACTGTTTAAATTCACTTATTTGAGGTTGATAAAAGAAAGGTCAGATTTCATCAAATATAAACGTTTTCATCATGTACCTGTTCTTCATTGCATTAAAACAATGGGAACATTTTGGAGATTATCACGCTGCTATTTTACTGGTCCGGCACACTTCAGATGAAGCGTGTGTCCTCTTAACTAAAATGAGTTTGACACCCTGACCTAGAGTTTCTTATTATGAATGAGCCTTTACAAGACATTTCTCATTATGACAATTCTCACATCTTCTACAAAAACAGTTATCAATCACTAACTAGAAAGCAATCAGAGCATAAACCTCTGCCAAGGCATAATTCAGATGTACTGATGCTGCAGACTGAACTCTGTTGCCCTCTTGTGGTGAAACAGCAACACTACCCAATCATAAGCAACAAGGATTTTCTGCATCCTCTGTTCTTGTCCAGAATTTAATCAGTTGTTCCTTGGATAAAAGCCTCGGTTGTTTTCCCTGTAATGTTGCTCACAAAGAGACAAAAATAACCTCCTTGGCAGCGGCAATTACTCCTCCTCTTCATCCTGGTGTGAGAAGTACCTTTGTTGTAGAGCAGCTATACTGTAACTTAGTATTTATGGTGTATTGTAACTTTAGTATTTAGTATGGCCTTAAAAAAGAGATTACAGCCATCAACTACACCTATATTATACATGCATATCTACAAACATGACCTAACAGTGTACTGCGTAGCATTTGTTTTAATAGTGCATCACATTTATGCGAAGCTTTTTCAATTACTAATCTCTGAGGTTGTAAAAGAACCCACCCAGATGGTGTTTCCTTTGAAAACAAACATTTAAAGAGAGTTTTTAATAAGATTTATATAAAAAGAGAAAGTATTAAAGTTCGTTGAATAGCAGACAAATCATTACTTTCTTGACTGTTACATAAGTCGAGTTGTTAGAAGGTAGATAAGTACTGAGATTTAACCCCAAACCTTTAATGTTCTGATTAGCAACAGTAACTTGACAGCGCGTGTGATAAAAAGTAAAACATAAAAGTCCCTCACAAGCTGGAGCTTCTGTAATTACTGCAGTGATGTTGAACGATAATACAAAAACAGTCTTTGTGTGGCCCACATGAAATGGATCTTCTCTCAGAGATTAAAAGCATCCGCTAAGAAAGCATCAGTCACTGTAACATGAAAGTCGAGTCATTTAGGAACCAAGCACAAGAGGAGGAAAAACACAACTGATGCACTGATTATTGCAAACATTTAGCAGCTGCTCCTGGATTACACTGAGTCGACGCATTTTCTCCGTTAACTCTGTGTAAATGTCAGAGTGTGAAGTCTGTCGGTGTGCGTGTGCAGTCAGTGTGTACAACTGTCAGTCTTTATGAATCTCATTTAAAGCTATTCATTTCTTCTCACAAACTAAATGAGAAATGCTAAGGGGTGTTTACTCCATCCCGGTGGCCTTATGAGAGATAGCGCGGCCTATTTTTCACTCTCGTATGACCAAATGTTATGCAAATGCAGCCGAACCTCACAGAGACAGCTCGGCACAAAGGAAAAATAAACATTATCCTTAATGAATTACTGCAAAAGAGTTAGAGGGCAAATTGTGGTTGGGAAGTTTAATAACAAGAAACTGTGACTAAATAGACTGTGAATCAAAGTCCTCAGGGGCTCGCGTTGTAGATTACTGTAAAAAAAAAGAAATAATGCAGTAGTGTGGAAACTGACCCGGTTGAATACGAGAGGTGATGAAAAATCTTTACGTTTATCTCTGAGAAGAACGTAGAGGGTTGGATTGATCTGATGCAACCATTCAGCAACCTGGTACATCAAAGAGCTTTTTTTCTTATCAAGAATTATTTTTAAATCTCGCCGACTATGCAAATTGTAGTCGAACCTTTGGGCGACAAAAACGCAAATCTGGAAAACGAAACAATCGTCTTGCTACTTTGTCAGGATCCTACTCTCTGTCATCTGTGTGATTTTAAAATTGATTCGTTCTAGCTGCTACTGTACCATCAATAAATTGGTTTTTACAGTGAATCAAATGACTACGTTTATGTGAAATTATCACTAATTCTGCATTTTGGCTTTTTTTTTAATGTACTGCTTTGCTGTGATATAATGTAAGTCCATTTTTAGACTCAGTCTCTCTGGTCTCATGGCACAGCAGGCAGCCATGTTTGAAAAAAAATACTCAAAATCTAAATATATCCTATACCTCCCCAGCACCAAAACAGCAGACAGACGGGGTTAGTAATTAGCTTGGTGAATAGTGGAGCGTTTCACAGCTCAGGAGTCTGATATTTCTCTCAGGTGTTGACACAGAGCAAAGCAGAGCACAAAAGAGAGTGAATGATCATTTATTCGTGGTCAACACAGGACTGTAGAAAATGCTGTTAATAGTCAAATATTTGCTTACAAACTTGGTGTATTTGTTTAGCATATTCGCTCTCTCATATTAGCTTGTTTTCAATGGCCCCTAGTGGCAGTAAAAATCTATTTATGTTGGTTTAATCAAAAAGTTTGGTCAGAAATAATCATAAAAAAAAGTTTCAGAAAAGTTCCCAGGGCTCAAATTAGTTTATTCAATCTTTTTTTTTTAGACTCAGTAATGTTCCCAGACATAATACATTTAAATTTACAACTTGAAAAGGCAAGAGATGCTAAATTATGAGAAGTTTTAAACAGCAAGTATTTGACAGCATTTTTGACAGTTATGGGAAAAAAAGATTCATCAATTATTCTAAATTTGACAGAACTTGTATTTATCTCCTGCGTTCATGTCATGAAACCAACAAATACATTTGAACATAATGAAGTGTGTGTTAACTGATCAGTTCATTTCAGCAGTAAAATGGCTCTTTCACAATCAGACTGGGCTCTGAGCTGGACAGCTGAACTGCATCTCCTTTAACCTGATCTGAACAACTTGGAACAGACATCAAACTCTCTTAGCATCATCAGGTTCATTTAAGTCAGTTTCAATCAACAACTCTGCTCCTTTCACCCTCCTGAGGTTGAGTCTGTATAGTATTTGTAGCTGCACTTAAAAATATTACCACAGGAGAAAACTCTTCACTTCACAGCTGGCCCTTCACCTCATCTTCATCGCTGTATGGATTAGCGGATGAGGTCAGTGAGGATGCCAAAGAGCATGAGGGACAGGGATCAATGACTTAAGCTTGACTGAATGATGGGTGTTATACACTTTGGCCATAAATCCAGGAGTACTTCTATATAAAGCACCAGAAACATGGTGTGACGCTTTCTATGTCTTCCAAAGGACAGACTGCGGCACTATTACTGCTTTACAGTGCTTCACACTCACGTTGGGCTCACAATGTAGAGCTGTGCTGTAGCTGTAGCTATTATATCCCACACATTCTCACTCTTTGAACATTAATCTGCTGTGGTCTGCCTGGTGGCAGTCCACCTCATATTGTCAGTAAAGGGGCAGCAGTAGCCTCAGGCAAGATTCATGTAGTGCATGTAACTCTGGAGGACCATCTGCCGAGGTTGTTAACCGTGGCCTAGTCCATATGTAGTCCTAGATGTTGGTGTATGCTTTCAGAAATATTTCCTGCTCTTACTAATGTCTTACAGGGAACAGAAATTTTGCATATTCTTTTTATATGTAGCTCAAACTTTCTCTCTTAGGTTGAAAAGAAACATTTTCTGTTCTTATTGTGCAGCCTTATCTCTATTTGATGATAAATAGTGACAGTGACAACCAAGAAGAGGGATGTAATCAGATATCTAATACCCTCTGGTAATCCAAACCCAGAAGGAGCCCTGAGTAGCTGCAGGAAAATAAAACAGCAGAGTGTGGAAAATTTCTATTGAAAACAGCTCCAAAGCTAAGATGATTGATTGACTCTGAGGATCGACGGAGCAGATCAATCCATCATGGTGTACTCCTTCGGTTTCCATGGTCTGAGACCCTATTTATTTCTGTAGCTCTTTGCTACAAATGGAAGGAGCCCTGAGGGATCCTCAGGAGACGGGGGGCCAATAGGTGTGCGCTAATGTGTATTTATGAAGAGTGATAAAGATGCGCACACTGACATTCATGACAACAGGGTCTCAGTTTGCATTCTTATGCATCCCAATGCCCTCCTTAATACATTTAGCATCGTATTTAGTGCCTAGTAAGACTGAAACACTTTATTTACAGACTGAGGATGCAGCAGACAACCCCTCCACCAAGACAAATAAGAGAATATGAACAGATCAGGCACAGTTTCACATATTGTTCAGGAAGAAGAAATAATGACAAAGATCCAAAGAACAATGCTGGATAATAAACTCAGAGTGATCTCCAGTAAATTTTAGGTCAGTTCTTCTGGTAATGAAAGTATTCGTAGAGAACTTTTCATCACTAAAGGAACAACGTTTTTAGCACATCTTCCAGAAAGACTCTCTAAAAATTGTATTTTCAAAATCACACACCTAGCACAAACTTAAAGTACACAAGTATTGTAATGAGGAAGGTAGAGTGAGCGTCAAGTGCACAGAGACCAAAGTGATGTTACCAAACTGCTTGTTTTGGTTGATGTGTTTTTTTCCCCAGATCATCTAGCTCAGGGGTCTGCAACCTGGGTCCTAGAGAGCCGCAATCCTGCATGTTTTAGATGTTTCCCTCTTCCAACACACCTGATTGAAGATTCTAGGACCAGGGTTGCAGACCCCTGATCTAGCTGATTAACGAATTACTCATTTTAGTACTGACTGAAGGTTGTACACCAACAAATAGTATATTTTCACAGGAGATGGTGCATTAAACCAAAGACGTGTAATTGCTAAGGTAACATGAGATAGGAGTAAACACTCAGCACTGATTAAAACATGACTTAACCCTGTTCAACTTCAACTACTTTGGTTAATTACTCAACCAACATATTGCTGTCCTTTGAGCATCGTTATCAGGAAGAAGAAATTAAGTGTACAATTGTACAAGTGAGAAGTGTGCCCCAGTGTGTGTGTGTGTGTGTGTGTGTGTGTGTGTGTAGGAGCGCAGAGTACATGGAAAGCCATTAGTAAGACATTGGCCAGTGGATGTTCATTCATCATGGCTGTCACAAGCCAGTCAGTGTCGGTCAGCGGGGTTACATTAGACGGCCTGAGTCCACATGATCAATCACTCACTGGAGAATGTTTGTGTCGTGATATCACTGGCTACACTCTCTCTTCCTCTCTTTTTCTTTAAACCTATAACACACACACACACACACACACACACACACACCCCTAATGTATATAAATCAGGATAAACCACTTCCTTATTTAATCCCTCAGGGGATAGTTCAGATTTCTGCTCTAATTTCATTTAACCGGCACATGTTGTACGCTACGCATGCAAAATACACTCCGCCGACCACTTCATTAGATACACCTGTTCTCCTGCTTGTTAGAGCAAATATCTACAACTCAATATAGAGGCATTTAGACATGATGTAGCTGAAGAAAACCAAGAATCACAACGGAGAAGAAGGGGAATTTTAATGACTTTGAATGTGTGTATGTGTATGTGTGTGGTTATTTGTACCAGTATTTTACAAAACTGCTGATCTACTGGCAGTTTCACACACAACCATCTCTAGGGTTTACAGAGTATGGTCTGTGGAAGAAAAAGAAAAAAATAAACATCCAGTGAGTGACAGTCCTCTGAGTGAAAATGCCTCGTTGATGGCAGAGGTCAGTGAAGAATTGCCAGATAGGTTCAAGGTAACAGAAAGGGAAAAGTAACTCAAATTACCATTTCTTATAGTCAATGTGTGCAGAGGAGCATCACTGAGCACATGGAAACCTTGAAGTGTTTGGGCTGTAGTAACAAAAGACCACACCGGGAGCATCTAGCGTTGGCTCAGAACAGGAAACTGAGGCAACAGTGGGCACAGCCTCCCCAAACCTGAACAAGGGGAAACTGGAAAATGTTGCCTGGTCTAATGAGTGTTGATGTCTGCTGCAGTATTCAGATGGTAGGATCAGAATTTGGTGTAAACTAGATGAAAGATGGGGCTTGTGGTGTAATGGTGTGGGTATTATCTTCTTTAACACCAACTAAGCATCCTTTAAACACCAGAACTGGAATGACCAGGTCTGCTGCTTTATATCTTTATCAATCTGTCTCCACCGTCACCAGGTCTGAATCCAGTAGAGCACATTTATGATAGTGGGACAAGAGATTTACATCATGAAGGTGCTACCCACAAATCTCTGACGAAGGTTTGCATCACCTTTTCGAATTTATTGAATAAAAAATTCAGTCACTTCTCAAGGCATCAGAGAGTCCAACCTGAAAGAAATGAAGAAAGTGCTAATAAAGATATTCCTGAAATGAAATCCAATATTCACTGTAATTTCCATAAAGTAAGTACATTGAAAGTGCAGTTACCCAGATAGGAATAATTGCATTGTAAAGATAGAGGGTTTAAATACAATTATAGGAAAATCAAATCAGACTTTTTTCATTTTAGCACTGCACGAAGCTGAAATGATAAAATATTAAAGATGTGGTTAATACTGTAAGATGTCCGGTTAACATCATCAAAGTGAATCTAATTGATGCAGATGGTGGGATTCTCACTAATTACACTGTCCTGTTACCAGTGGTTGCCAGTTTCCAATTATCAATCACAAGACCAATGAGTATCTTGTTAGCGCTAATGCTACCTGGCACCAGAGAGACGGGGAGTTAGCACGCCGGTGTGTCTTTGATGTTAACGATATCTAGCCGTTTGCCATTCGAGGCACACGGTTGGCCCTGCAGATAAAGCGCACTGAGGAGATGACTCTGTAGGTGAGTGGACTTTTGATGAAGAGCACCAACGGAGCAAGGGTGGGGGAGCAGAAGCGAGTTTAGAGGGAGTCGGATTAAGTAGGGTTACTGAGTAGAACATGAAAAAGCTGGAGAGAAACAGGGAGTGAGAAATGTCACGTCCATCAATCAAGAAGGACTTTTCTGGACGGCTGGAATACCAAATGTGTGCTTTAGCCTCCTCGAGGAGAAGATTTCAGATGTGTCAAGAAATATCAATAATGAAAGAGGAGAGGATCAACTGGATATACTCTAACCTACAATGCATATTACAGTATCTTAAAATGGACCCGTTCTTTGTACATCAGTCAGGTTTTTACTGCAGTGGCAGAGTCAAACCTGACACATTTTCGCTGGTGGTGCAGTGCAGTTGAACATCTGAGGGATAGTTAGGAGGTTGGGTGGGTCATCAAATTGTCTCTAAAAGTTAACACAAGTAAAGTTGGCTGTGACCTTTTCCTGATGTTAGCCAAGTATTTCAACCAAGATGACATGAATGACATACTGATGAAAAAAAATGTTGTGAAAGGCACAGAAAAGGTTGTTTTCTGTGCCTTTCATGTATGGAACTGTGAGTAATGTTTCATACGATTGGTGGAGCCTGCGGAGATGTTTTCAGGTCTGGTCTAAATAATATTACAGTGATTTTATCGTTGTCGTGCATTAAAAGTAACGAGCCTGTTTTGAAAATGTACGGGGTAAAAGTATAGATACTTGTGTTAAAATGTAGCAGATACAAGTAAAAAGTACTCAGAAAAATAAATACTCTATAAAGTACAGAAACCAAAAAAATGTACTTCATTACAGTACTTTGTACAGTACTTGTACGCCGTTACTTCCCATCTCTGAAAAAGGATGTGCTGTATTGTTCAGTGCATTTATAAACAGTGTATTGATGCATTTTTTATGGAGGGCCCCTTCAAGTTAGAAATAATTCAGTCTTTAAACCAATGGTGTGAAACTGCTGTGAGGGAACAAGTGTTTTTATTTGACCTTTATAATTTGGTAGAGTTAGAAACTGTGCTGTTTAGACTTATTAGTAGATGATGATTATATAAAAACAAACTTGCAATCTGTTACTTGTAGCATCAAATTATCATCAAAAGGACACCATGAGGCAACACATTTCATAAAAATCTGATTTGAAATAGTTTGAGGAGATTTTTTGAGTCAATCTTGTCCAGCTGTGAAGATGTTAGTGGCACATCGTTGGCAGATTTTGCCACTAGGAATGTAAACATGAGGATGAAAGGAGATAAAGCTGATAAACCAGAGCAGGCCATGCAGGTTGTGGTTCTGTTGTATCCAAAGTTGACTGAGCAGCTAATAACAGTACAACCCTGCAAATCTACTTTTGCAATTTGCAGATTTCTGGATATACATGAGAAAAAATGAAACATTGAAATATAATTTTGATTGCATTTCAGTGGCTTCAAAATCCAGCCAGTGCTATGGGATCTTCAGGGGGAAAATCCTTACAGACATTACAGTCTTAGTGCACAGATTAATTTCTTTTTGTTTGCTTACTTTGGCTTTAACTTTGATTCCTCTACCTTTATTGTCAGCGTGTGTCTGTAGGCATCTCAACAAACCCAAAAGCATCTTGACTGCAGAGCCCAAAGTGCTTGGTGCCGTCCAGAGATAAGCCAGTGAAAACCTGACAGTTCCACTATCAGAGAAAACCTTCTTCTGCAGAGGCTAATATAAGATCCTTGCTTCCAGATCCTATCCTCACTACAAGATGTAAGTCAGGGAAACTAATCCCACTGATTAACATTGTAAAGACCATTCTACCAGTTACTTCACAGAACAAGGGTGCATGCACGGGGCTCATTAGACATGTTCAATTGAATCCTCAATTTCAATCAAGACTGCACAATTTGTTCTCTTTACACTGGACAAATTGTGCCTGTAACGCACCGCACATCCTTCAATCGATGTTTGAATAGATCTGGTCTCAAGTAATACTGCAAACACTGCATGCAGTTATTAAGAGTGCACACATTTCTTCTAGCACTAAAAATCACCCATCACCTGGTTTTTAGGTTGGTTTTCTTTCCCTTTAGACAAGAATAAGAGGTGTGTTTGAAGAGAAGCTGGAAGAGCAGGTGGCAGCCACAGAGACAGAGCTGTTTGGAGAGGGCTGTTTACTGACATGCATTGTTTAAATCGTAAGGCTAAGGAAAGCTGACCCTGCTTCAAGGAATATGCAAAGCTGTGTTGTGTGTGCGAGACATTGATGTAGCACCCCTGTCTAGACGAGTGCAGAGGAAGATGAAAAAGGGAGGCGGGAGGCTCATGAAAGAGCCCGGCTCGCAGTGAAGTGGCAAACAGTGGTCAGACCACTGACGAGTAACATCTTATGAACACATACTGTATGTATGTGTATCAATGACAAATGAGCAGTCAATTCAAATCTTCTAATAATGTCAAAGTCAAAAACAGACTGTGTGCTTGCAAATGTTTCACAATAAAAGCTTTGTTAGGAAATTAAGAGTTTCTATTCACTTTGAAATGGTTACAGGAAGTATTCAGTTCCTATTTACAGCATGATGCAGTAACTTTGATGTTTGATCCCATTTGAAGTCTCAACAGTTTCCTAAACAGGAAGAGGAAATACAGTATGTGAAAATCAAAGTTCCTGTCACTAAAAATCACTTTGAACTTAACTCAAATACAGAAGCATAATGTGCAGCTCTCCTGAGCCCGTCTTTCCTCACTTGGCCTCATTTTAATCTTTCAGCCGTTCGATCATATCACAGCATCTTTATCAGCCAATGAAACTGTTAAATTGCTTTTGAAAAACAGGATTTCCAACAACAGTTTGTCCATATTGAACTAGTGGCATCCTTGTATGCTCTGTGGATAAATACGTGTGACTGCCTTGCTGCCATGGCTACCAGTGTCATGCATATAAATCTCCTGCTTAGCATGTGCACACATACACTACAACACCAGGAAGAAAAAAAATAAAACCCCACCACAAGAGTCCCCACACCACCAGTTAGTACCCAGAATGGACCACATCAACAAAATGACGGCCATCCGACCATAATTGCACCTCATCTCCCCCCAACCAGCTCCACCTCTCTCTGCCCCCTCAGTGTCTCCATTTTCACCATTATGGTAATCACACAATCGAACTTCCCTGAAAAGGGACTTGAATCTAAAGGTGCTTTGTGCCTTTCCAGAGCGACAGCACTTTCTTTCTTGGCAGGACAGAAGAAAGGACGGAGAATTGAGGGATCAAGGGATATTAGAGCTGAAGTCAAAATAAATTTGTTCCATTATGAGGCCTGCAGAGGAGGAGACGACTGCACCAGAGGCTTCAAGCTAGAGTCGTGGACAGCAGGAAGCCCTCATCTTCGAGCATGTAATTGTTTAGTCCTTGCGTGCAGCACCAAGCAGCTGGCAAATACTTGGAAAAGAGGAAGATGGCATCAATCCCTCATTGATTTCTGACTTATTTTTATTAACATGTTGAGGCTGTAAGCTTTAGGGAGAGACAATTTTAGATTTGAACAAGCCTCCAAATTATCCTGTATTGGTCACGTAACAATAATTTGCAATGGTTAGTTGTAAAGTATATTTTCACAATTTAATAACAGAGGTATTAGCCAGACAAGTAATTATTCTGACTTGTGAATAAAGGTGATTAATATTTAGTTTCATTGTTTTTGGCTCCGTCATGGTTGGTTAGATGACCATGATTAGCTGTGGTAGAGGAAAAGGGGTGCGACAGAGTTTAATGAGCAAGCATGTATGAAATGTGTGCAAACGGGGCCTTGGTGCAGTCTGTGGAGTTTCTCTTCTCACATTAAACACAATGCTGTTAAGAACCAGGCCACCACGCATATTTGGAAATAGGTTTAAATGTGAGATGACTGGCCTTTGTGGGAATTATCAATAAACAATAAAAGTGTCAGAGACTAAAAACCCAATCAGCACACCTTCATCCATATTAATCTGATTACAAAAAAACAAATAGAAAATGCACACTGTCCAGACATGATTAGAGAAGCTCCAGACTTCAAGCAGTACACACGTCAATCTAATTGCAGCAATCTAATTTGCCACTCTGGGAGAGCGTGGCGTGTCAGTGCAACAGCCCTGTCTGATATGACAGCCTCTCAGATGAGATTACACACCGCACACAGTGTTATCGAACCCCTCGCCTCCTCCCTCTCCAAAAAGCCTGTCTTGCATTGATCAACAGACACGCAGCACAGTAGAAGAAGTAGGGGGGGAATCATACTTCTGACGCTCTGTCAACCCACAAAACCTGATTGGAGACGACAGCTAAAGCTAGAGGCTCTGATTAGGCAGTTGATAAAGACACTCTGCACGAACCATTCAGCCAGTTATAAGGTCATCCAACTTACATCAAGACAGTAAACAAATTCTACAACACTTTCAGTAATTAAAATGACCTCCTCTCACAGCAAAGGTGAGGAAAGCATTAATTTTTCAGTCTGAGGTTTCATGTGTAACCTTGATAGAAATCCACCCTGCAGGCCTAATCTCTGGTTTCTTCTGGATATAAAACAAGGCAGCACTTCCCATCCTGCACACCAGACTTTATCTCATCTGAATGGGGCTTTCTGGCTCACTAGTCGTGCACTGAAAAATGTGCAGCCCAACCTATTTAGGAGAGGTGTAATAACCTGTTGACAAAGAGCACCCGTCAACAGGAGAAATTAAACCAGCTGTCTTAAAAGAGCAGCCGCTCTGCTTCATTTGCGCAGCGCTCGAGCCATTTCCAACGTATGGGAAGAACCTGGGGCTATGTGGGTTGTGTATGTGTGTATACAACTATAGTTGATGTTTAAGTGTCACCTCTTTTTATGACCGGTCTGGAGGAGAGCACAACTCTCAGATAGTCTGAAAAAACCCCAAACATCTCTATACTTCTGCTCAATCTGTAGAAATTCCATTTAGGAAACCATATGTCTGTACACTGAAAGCTACTGCTGCTTGCTCACCTGCAATTTCACACTCAATTACAAGGGGAATGCAAACTTTCTAACAATATTTCCTGGAGGAATGTGAGTTGAAACACTTGTCCACATTACTCAGTATCAATTTCCTTTTCTCTGCTTCACCGTTCCTCTGTTTATTTCAGTGTCACCCTCTTCTGTTTCCAGGACGCCAGAAGCTGTTAGCACCATTCAACCCCTCCACCCACCACCTATGAAGTGTGGCCCAGACTGTCGGGCTCAGTCGGAAACTTCTTCCAATCCTCGCGGCGGGCTGCAGCAACAGAAGGAATAATTTCATGCAATTTCTACTTATTCATTTTGCCGCCACCTTCCCACTTCTCTCCACTCGCCACTCCAAGCCGAGAGCCGCCGCTGAGGACCTGAGCCACCGCCACCTTGCAGTGATTTTCTCAGGATACCTGGCTGATGAAAAGGGAGAGAAGTATTTCCTGCACGCACACAGATGGCGTCGGATGATATGGAGAAAGAGTGAGGGTGTTAGTATGTGCGCAAGTGTGCATGAGCTTCAGAGACAGCGGAGGATGCTGAGGCTGACCTGTGCTAAATCTCCCAGAGTGGGTACTAATACTTCAGGGTACGATGCTCGTTGTGTGAAGGAGCAACTCTGAGAGGAAACCAGAAAAGGAATATTCAACTGTTTTCCACAGAACACAGAAGGCGATATCTGAGGAGTAACCGTTGAATGATAAATGAGCGTGGAGACAAAAACAAAATGTTCCTATGTACCTGACAGACAGGGGTGTGAGGGGAATTTCAATTGGGGATCGTCATTGAGAAGACTGAATGTCTGATGATTCCCAATGAACTGCTTCTACGATGATGGATTATGAGATGGGTGGGTGAGTGTGTTAGCACTTAGAGAAGGAGTTATTGTGTGATTTCGTGAAATATTCAGGTTGCAAAGGCTGCAAAGAGGCCAAGCTAAAAAGCTAAAAAAAGTACTGTATATTAATAGTCTCTAAAATAAGTGAATGAAGCTAAATCTGCTCCCTAATACTGCCACAAGCTTAAGAGCTTGGCAGGAAAGGCTTGTGATTAAAACTGCCAAACACTGATTGCTACACACCACACAGCATGTCTCAAGTCACAGAGATGACATCACCAGTGACTCCGGTGCTACGTCACAGCATCAGTGTTCGCAGATTACATAAACGCAGGATCCTAGGAGTACCCAACGCCAAGAGGGAACAATGTAGAAGAGTTTGGGGGCTTCATCTGGATGCAGGAAATTTGACCCCTGCCCTTGTATCCATCAGCCCCACGATCGAATCATTACAGTAGCATCGAGTACAATCCCTTTTAATCCTCCTGCTTCGTCATACATTTTGCAACCAGTTTTTCATCATCTTGACTATAATCCCTGTGCAGAGGCTTGGTGATGTCCCCACTGAGGGGGACTTGTTCTAATCCAAGAAGGGCAGTGCAGAAATTTGGTGGTGGTGATAACAAAAGATGCTTTCATCTTCACATCATGAGTTGTGTTTTGTATTGCTGCAGAAGGGCTTTCTCGATATTAGCAGCACAAAGCATATCAATGCATACAAAGCTGACCAGCATGGAATAGCTCCACAGCAGCATTACCACAAATAATACAATGAAAGGTCGTGCACCCTGTCCTCTTAATTTACTATCTAAACAGCATCTTTTTCTATTTTTCTTCCATTCTGCAGTAGCTTTCCATCCTTGTAAAACGCCTCACAATCTCAACACAACCATGCTTTTACAACCCTGTCACTAGCTCCTGGATATGAATGAAGCACTGAGCCCCACTCTGGGTGTGCTGTGATCTCCGGGCAGTTGCCATCGCCTCAGCCGGCGCCAGCAGATGCCAGAGCTAGCCAGAAGCGCCATTACGTGCAGCGGGACGAAACCTGCTCTGACAGCAGGTTCGCCCCCAGAGTGCCTTATCAGAGGCTCGCTGTCAAGTTTCTCATCTGCCTGCACCTTAAATGCTCCAGCATGCACTCGCAGTTAGAGTGAAGTATTTCCTCCATTGTCCTGATCTCACTGAGTTCAGGGGGAGAACAGTCCTCATGTGTGCTACAGTATCCAAGCGTTGGCTTCAAATCTTTAAATATATTCAGAGGTATGTTTCCTGCAGTGCTGGTACTTCTTAGCATCCAACCTTAAGAAAGCATCATTACAATGTAAGTCCTTCTTAAAGTTAGACTAAAATTTAAAATAATTTTTGCTGAAATGTATGCATCCATAGATTTATTTGCTGGTTTATTTAAGGGACAATGCACATTAATAAAGATTTCTGTAACTAAATGTTTCATCTGTAGTGACTGGACAAATGATAAAGCTGTAAAAGATGTGCAAAATGTTAGATTACTTTGAATAAAAATACGGCCTAAAAACATCCAGTGTGCTGCACTGTAGGACACCGAACATGCAAAGCAGATGCACTCACAGCATAGCAAAGCATTCACAGTATATATAATAGATAAATACATCTGGGAAATAAAAGACATGCATACAAGAACAGATCAACAGTATTAAGAATCGGACATACTTTAGATTGTTTACTGTCCATGGCCTTGACTGTCTAGTCATTCCCTTTAACTACAGTTTATGAGAGAAAGAAAGAAAGGTGACGCCAGCCTCTTGAATGTGGGATACACACAGCGCTGAGTGTGCAGTAGGAGTCAGTGACTCAGTGGGACTTAAAATAATATGCAAATGATCGCTAACTGCCACATAACACTCCACATAATGGTTGCTATAAGGGATAGACTAAATATATATAAAGGAGGGGTGGGCTTATGCCTTGTTTCAAGCTTTGTTGTCCAAACTTTATGGAAATGGATGGTATGTCTCCCTGGGAAATAAAACAAACACTCAAAGGACTGAAGTTTAAAAAATATTTCCACAAATGTATACCGTATTGTCCGGACTATTGGGCGCACCTGTCTATAAGCCGCTATTGAATTTATTCAAACAGTTTCATGTGGTCCACTCGGACCGGGTCTGATGTGACGAGGCTAAATGTATCGGCGGCACGGAGCTTGCTAGCTTGTAAAAAGCCAACGAGCTTCGTGCCGCCAATACATGAGCCACACCAGTGTTTAAATTCAAAGCCTCGGAAAAAAGTAGCGGC
>OOFC01016212.1:13547-23687 GCA_900323345.1 Pseudochromis fuscus | reverse complement strand
GTAATACTTGTGCAGTGCATACAATGCAACATGATACAATACAATATGATATGATACAACACGATACGATACAATACAATACGATATGATACAACACGATACAATACGATATGATACAACATGATACGATACGATACAACATGATACAACGTGATACGATACAATACGATACAATACAATATGATATGATACAACACGATACGATACAACATGATACGATACAATACGATATGATACAACACCATACGATACAACACCATACGATACAACATGATACAATACAATATGATATGATACAACACGATACGATACAACACAATACGATACAATACGATATGATGCAACGTGATACAATACAATATGATATGATACAACACGATACGATACAACACAATACGATACGATACGATACAATACAATACAATACGATATATGATACGATACGATACGATACAATACAATACGATATATGATACAATACAATACGATATATGATACAATACAATACAATACGATATATGATACGATACGATACAATACAATACGATATATGATATGATACAATACGATACAATACAATACGATATATGATACAATACAATACGATATATGATACGATACGATACAATACAATGCAATACGATATATGATATGATACGATACAATACAATGCAATACGATATATGATATGATACGATACGATACAATACAATACGATACGATACGATATGATACAATACAATACAATACGATATATGATACGATATGATACAATACAATACGATATATGATACGATACGATAGAACTTTATCAATCCCGAACAAAATAGTTGTGCCAAATTGCTCCATTTACATTACAACATGAAGTTTTTCATGGTATTTATTTACTGCCTAAAGATCACATTGTGTTTTATGGAGTGAACCACATACAGAACAACCTGAACACTAAGCTGATCCAGAATATTGTACAACTATCTGTCAGAAAACTGAGTCCCAGTATACTTTCTGCAGTATCTAAGGATATCTAAACATACACTAGCAAAAGATCTCATGATGATGTAAACTTTCAGTGACTTTCACAATCCAAACTTCTGTTTATTATAGTTTGTGAAAAATCAGTCCATCTCGTGTTTGGTAGACACTTTACTGCATCTAAAAAATATTCCCTATCACATATGTGAGCATAAATACACATTCTGTTGTTTTTATTGTCCTAAATCTGAGTTAAGTTACTGCCTTTGTTTGTATTCATCCCTCAAAAGTACTTTTAAAAGCTTAATAAACCTCAAGACCATTTGTTTAACGTTGTAGAGCTGAGTGAAACAAAACTTTTCGGCAATATTGTGGTTGCATCCTCTGAAAACAAAGTCAATCTGTGTATTTTTGGAGTGTTTACTGAGCCAAACTGGATTTTCCTTCATAGTGTGAAGTAAAATGTTCTTTGTGTTGTGTATTTATTGTCCTAAAGCTGAATCCTCACTGCTGTATTTATATCTGAACAATGAGCTGAAAGGCATTTTTTCCACTCAGAGGAAACTGGTTTTTACCATCCCTCCCTGATGTCTTGAACGCCGCATGAGCCGCAGCTGGACGAGGTGTGAAGGGGGGCATGCTGGGAGATGGAGGCCCTTGTGCCCGCGGCCGTGTTAGAGCACAGGTCTGTAGTCCGATTCCCACCGGCGCTCATTAGAGAGCCGCCACTCAGAAAACACACCTGCCGGCAGCCAATGAGATGCTGCCCTGCAACCCACACAGGTCCCGCCTACACACAAACTAACACGCTTGCTGAAACACACACAAACACACACACCTTCGGAGCTGTGAGCGAGGTCTGCTCAGAGTTCGGCCTCCTGGTGCTAATGTGGTTAGTCAGCGAGGTAGAAAAATAAATTCAAACAATTACAGACGGACGGGGCGGACATCTTCATCTCTAATGGAGGAGAGTCTTCCTCAGCGCAGGTCGGGAAGCAGCCGTCCGACGGTAACAAAACTACTTTCTAACGTTGAGTCTATTATGAGCTGCAGCAACGTACACTTTCCAACAACTCCACAGGTGCATTATTGATTTTACAGGAGCAGATGTTGTCAGTGCCTGATGCACCAACACAAGAAAAAAGTAAGTGAATGCTCAGGAATTACTGTCTAATCTTGACCACAAAGAAAATGTAATTATTCAAAAGTGTAGGTTGGAAACAATGCATGTGGAGCGTTACGCTAATGAGCTAACAGGAGTCAGGAGTTCGCAAAAACCTGAAGTCGGATCGATGCAACGAAAATAGAGGTGCGGGTGAGAGTGATGCTGACTTATGGAAAAACAGAGTTTGCCGTTTGTGGGAAAGCAAATAAGAGATCTCAGAGGACTGATGAGCGAGAGTCGTTGATTTGCATGAAGGGTTATCAAGTGATCTCACAAAGGGTTTTTCATCAGTCAACAGTTAAAACAAACTTCTGAAGACGATGCCAGAAAGACAACAGCACAGACTGAGTGAAGTAAAGAAAAAGAAGCAAAGAAAGGCAAAGTTAGAGATAAAAGCTTGAAGGTAACACTGAAGTTACTAATACACTGCTGACTGACTGAAGCATGGTGGAGGTAGCATCATGGATTTTGGTGCTGCCTCCAGGTTAGTTTGTCATCAATGAGAGGAAAATGAATTATACATTTTATCTTCCAGTGGTTCAGGACAATAAATGCCAAACATCAGAGAAAATTTTAGACAAAAGGACAGCCAGTCAGAACGTGGACCAACAGAGAAAATTAACATAAAGACGAGGGAGGGAAGTGGAGGAACAGCTAATGGTCCTGTCCAAAGGTCAAACATACATCCTAAAAGACAGACAGTCTGTCATATAAAACTACAAACGTTAGCTGCGTCCTCAAGTAGCTGACAGTGTCTCTTTAATATTCACCTCATGGAGTTCAGTGTGGACAGGACTGAGCGTCCCAAATGCAAAACCTCCCTCAGAGTACAGTGGATCTATTTTTGTTGCACTCACAGCTTTGAGTTGAAAATTGTTCAAGTTTTGGATCATCACTGAAGTCATCAATGTCATATCTCTCACTGACCAATCAGAATCAAGAAGGAAGGTCATCTGCTTCTACCTTGTTTACAATCACAGACTGTATGTGGAAAATACACGCAGTGACTCAGAGGTGAAGTCACTGTGGAAGTGCTGTACCATCAGTGGTTACTGTCTAGTGAGTCGGGTTCAGCTGGAAAAATAAAAACATGATGTCATGTATTTCTGTTGTTACAGTCAGACTTGTCCAACACTTGAATCCAAATAAGACAACAGCTGTGAACATGTCACACTTGTCACATGTCACACATGTCAAAATCCATAGACTGTATATAAGTGGTTGTAGCCGCTGGGTCTCAAAAATGAGGCCTTGTAGAAGTGTTTTTTTTGTGTGTAATACCACCAATGACCTCCAGATGCTGGCTCCAAAAAAATCTGTTCAACAATCATAATTTCATCATGAAATACACGGTCAAATTTTTTTTCCACAAGCCATTATGATGTCAATAGCTGATGACATCAGGCAGTGTCTTCTGGTTCAAGAGTTAGCCCCGCCTCCGCACTCCTACCCTCATATCCAAATATGGTCACTTCCAACTCTAAAAAAACAAAGTGGTGTTGTTCAAATGCTAAACTCCTGGCGTCAAAACGTGAATCCACAAACCAACAGGTGTCATCACGTTAGCTGCATACTTTCTATATAAGTAGATACAAAAATAACACAAAATAAAATACAGTACAATTAAATAAAATACAATAAAAGAGCTAACTTATTATGTGGATAAACTGCTGTCAAAATCAGAACACGATTTCTTTCTCCTGTTTAAGCTTTAACTTTATTGAAGTAAACTACGGAGGTTTGACGTTACAACAAAGTTAATGGGAAGTGCTACAAGATGTTACCAAGCAACAATAAACGCTGTGTAAAAGTGAAGCGCTATGAAAATTAAGTCGTGCTAAAAACACTGCCTGTCAACACAGAGGCTTAATTGTTTATTTTCCAATTGATCAACATCTTTATTTGATATGGGGTGAAGCTAATCTTCAAAGTCAACCTTAGTGGACGACAGTGGACCATCGGACAACCTTCTTCATGCAGAGGGAGAAAGGAAGTAGAAATACAAGAACATGATCGGTTGGTGCTTCATCTTGTATCTGGAGCAACAAGTATCAGTTGTCAGTTATTTAGCTTCGTGTCATCGGCATCTTCCACTGAAAACAACTTGAAGCGAGTTGCGTTTCCCCTGGTGGCCTGAACGCACCATCAGATGTGATTGTGGGTGTATTTCTGAAGCTGCTTCCAGTCTTCACGCTACGGTCGGCGAAGCATGTCCTGACCAAACGGTGCGTACATCTCCCAGAATGATGAGCTGCTCCTCTGTTACAGGTATTATCGTCATTTCCCACCGCTGACTGATGAATGGGCGGAGTCTGCGGGCTCTTATTGTGGGAGTGAAAAAATGATGATGGTGATGTCCTGCCTGGGAGGAAAATTGTAGGTGTGATGAGGGAAGAGGAATGTGAGAGGAAATGGAGGGAGGAGGTGATGGAGGGAGGAGGTGAAGGAGGGAGGAGAGGTCAGAACTCCTTTCATCTCTCCGTCTCGACTTCAAAGGCGACACTGATGCTGCTTTGATTCCTGACTGAGGAGGAAAGAGACGGAGAACGCCGCCATGCATCCACACTCGGTTTCTCTAATGTTTTGTACTTTTATCTGTGTTTCTGTGGAGCTTGTTAAACAGTGTTAATTCATGATTAATTCACACTGATGGTGGATCTGCTCAGATTTCTGAAATAACCGACCAAGGTTTGAACACATATGAAGATAATTTCTCAAGCAGGAGGCATAATGAAGTTGTCCAAAGTAATTCTTAAAGTGTTGTTTTATGCTTTCAGGAGAAATGAAAGCATTTTGTAGCCACATGGGTTTATATTACGGTCGTAGAGATGTCGATCTAAATCCTTGAAGACGATCCGATGCGTGTCTAGATACAGGAGCTTCAAAATACTTATTTAATATTTATTTATTAACCTTTATTTAACCAGCATTTATTTCCCATTGAGATACAAAATCTCTTTTGCAAGGGAGTCCTGGTCAAGACGGCAGCACAAGTTTCACATATGACATTAAATAGGACACAGAACAGAAGTGACATCAACAAATCAGCAGCTTGTGCACAGACTGGTCAAATATCACCTAAATCTGAATCCTCTAAACTAACACAACACTCAAGTTGAAGATGGCTCTGTAACTCTGACCAAGACGATGGGCACAAACATTAAAACTCTTTGAGAAAAAAGCCGGACGATGTGATGCAGCTTGTTGCAATGTAAATGGAGTGTATTTATATAGTGCTTTTTTGACCTTAGCTAGGTCCCAAAGTGCTTTACAAGGCATCTCATTCACCCATTCACACACACTCACACACCAATGGCTACCGAGCTGCCATGCAAGACGCTAGCCACCATTGGGAGCAACTTAGGGTTCACTGTGTTGCCCAAGGACACTGGGATTGAACCCACAATCTTGCAATCCATAGGCGACCCACTCTACCAGCTGAGTCACAGCTGCCTCAATGTGATGCAGTACAATCTGATGCACTCTTTTAAAATTGCTTAAAGCATTTACAGTAAAGTCTTTTATGTCATTATAAAATAAAGTGGAAAAAGAAAATAGAAAAGTGCCAGTATTAATTGGTGTATCATATATCACAGTGGAAACCAAAGTTTTTTGTTATTTTGTGGCACCATGGGAAAAAATGTGTTGTTTCATAAATAATATTGTTGTGTTTATTTTCTCAGCAATTTTCTCTGCCAAAAAAATACTATTGGAAAATTGCATTCTCCAAATTCTATTGTTTCTTGATGTGTTTTCCCTTCGTGAACAACCTAACACTAATGTAACTGTCATTTAAGTACTGCAACAGCATCCGGTCAACGTGAGAATGTCACTATGCTTCAGTAAACCAATAAATACCTTTAAAATTGGACGATCATCTGAATCTGATCACATTTGGCGTTCCCAATCTTTAGAAGAAATTATTTCATACATTTTCTGTGATGTGGTGCTTTCAGTTTGGTTCAACAGTTAAACCCTTAATGTCACAAACAATACGAAGAAAATCTGTGAATAAATGATCGAAAAAAGTCAGAGATAAACTTTTTGATGTGTTGAAGCTGTGGTAAATAAGTACAAGTGGCAGTTGAGAGGATACACTCTTTGTACATATTCAAAAACCTCCACTTTCAACAACAAATATAAAGAAAAAATATGACATGTTTTTTCTTCTGTCACTGTCACTTTTCAGCCTTTACACACAAAGCAAAATAAATATTCAGATTTACCTTTTTGTTTTTATTATCCTGCACATATAAAGAGTCATTCCTGCAGATTGAAGTTCTTCATGTCTCGCTGGATGTAAACACTGACGACAAAAACAAGCTTTAATCATCACAACAAGAAGGTTCAGCAGCGTCACCAAGGCCGCTCGCTCGGAGAGCTGCACTTCCTCCCACCTGCTCTCTGCTTTCACTTCATTGCATTTGATAAAATTAAAAAAGTTTTACATTTAACTGTGAAACAAAGACACGCAGAGCTTTCACTGTCGTCCTTGAAAGAGAGAAAAATTAATGATTTTATTTTGAAGAGGATGAATCAGAGCCAGAAAGAAGTGCCACAGAACTAAACGTTATAGAGTGTACATATATATTTACCTTTTATTTAAGTACAACGCTGGAGAGAGGATGAACACTGGTCCAATGACATTTTACAAAGTGCTTTTAACTTAAAGTACAGCAAATTAGGAACTATGTAGAATTTTTTTTTAAAAAGTAATGTATACATATAAATATATGTAAATGGATTGGATGTAATCAGAAAAAACCCCAAAACAAAACAATGGATTTTTGGGATTTTAGTCTTAACTTCCTCCCCCCTACTCAAAAAAACCTAAACAAACAAAAACAACAGCAACAATAAAACAACTCTGAGTTTACAGCTCTTACAATGAACATTTTCCCCTAATAAACCACATTTCGAGTGTTTTTCTGAAGGAACAAAGATGTTTCTCAGTTTCATCAGTATATCACAAACAGCAGTGAATAGGAATCAAAATGTTCAAGCTCTAAATGTTAGGAAGCATTTTTGTAGTGTTCAGTGTTGCCATCATAGATCGTTTATAGAATGGATGAAGCTAACGTGGCGTCACACGTTGGACTGAAGCGAAGAGTTTGGTATTTGAACATTGCTGTGTTGGATGTTCGGAGCCAGAAGTGCCCATATTTGGATATGAAGGGAGGCGAGAGGAGGCGGGTCTGACCCTTGAACCTGAGGACACTGTCTAATGTGTATAGTTACATTTACACTGGCAAAAAAGTACCTGGAACTTGGTACCTGGTACAACTTTTCATACCTCCTCTCCTGCTATTCGAAAAAAAGTACCCGGTCAGGTCGGAGCAGGTACTAAAATCTTATTGGTCTAATCCTTAAATGGGAAAACATATTGTTTGCTTCTTTGTGAATACTGCACCCTAATAAAGTTACTAGAAATATGATTTAAAATCCATGTACATGTGTAAATTTGTTTATGGGAATGTGTTTTAGTTGTCTGTTAAACTAAATTGTTGAAAAAAACAATAAACACAGTTAAAAAAAAAAAAAAAAAAAAGAAATATGATTTAAAATTGTGTTAGAAAACAAAACATGTACCATATTTTCCGGACTATAAGCCGCTACTTTTTTCCGACGCTTTGAAGTTAAACACCAGTTTGGCTCATGTATCGGCGGCATGAAGCTCGTTAGCTTTTTACAAGCTAGAGGGCTCTGTGCCACCGATACATCACATCAGTCGTCACATCAGACCCAGTCAGAGTGGACCACATGAAACTGTTCGAATAAATTCAATAGCGGCTTATAGACAGGTGCGCTCAATAGTCCGGAAGATACGGTATTTGAGAAGCTGATCAATAATTTGTTTTTTTAAATGTTTTTTTTTTATTGCTATTCTAATATAATTTTTTTTACTTGTGTATGTATTTTTGTAGATACTTGTAGATATAACTATTGTTATGATGATGATTATTGTAGTAACAGTAATAATTTAAGATGTTGATCATTATGATACTTCCCCTTTCAATATTTTTATGTTTTTACTATTATAATTTGTTTTTTTTTGTTTATTTTTGCTGATACACAGTCATCTTCATACAGTTCTCCACTTTTATTGTGTTTACAACCCCACTAGTTTCTTCAGATTTTATTATTGTTATTGTTATTACCTTTCAAATTTCTTTGCTAAAATAAAATAATCCATCACTAAGACAAGTGTCATCTCCCTGAAAACCATCTGCTCTGATGTCTGTTTGTACATTTTCTGTTCAAACCCAATTAAGAGTCAAACAGCGTGAGGGCGTCTTGGTGTAAAGTTTGCTCAGTGTCTCGTCTGTTAATATGTGAGCGTCGTCATTACAACAGTCGCAGTCTAAATGACAACACGCATCCTCTTTATTTTGTTGGATAATTAAAAGTAAACTGTTTGAAAACAGACCTGAGAGAAAACACAGATTTTCCAGCCGTACTTTCCACGCTGTCTCACACATTAAGTCAACAGGGTGGATCGAGCAGCCTAATAGATTTCCTTTATTAACTCAAACAGTCATCACACATATATAGAGCCTGAATAAACAGAATCACCAATTAATTTCCACGGTGTACAGGCAGCAGCAGAGAGATGCTTTCCCCCCAGTTGCTGTCAGAGTGTCTGTGGAAACATGAAGGTAACTTTAACTGAGCCTCACACGCAGAGAGTGGTCGCACATTTTCTACCTTTTGATTCATGGATGTGGGTTGTCCTCCGTCACTGTCAGTCTTCCTTCACAGATTTCTGTCTGTCACTGTCATATTTCCGCTGTCCCACGCTGCCAGAGCTTTCAGAGCCTTCAGACATCATCATATCCAACAAAACATCATCTTCATGTGTTTGACAAACCGGCTCGCTGATGGATGCTGATCCTACACGCTGCTGTGAAAAACCTAACCATGGAAAAAAGCCCCCCTAAAAAATTAAGACGTGAGGTTTGAAGTTATCTCTGACAAGACAGAGCTTTTGTAGGAGGCAGCACGACAGGACAGAACTGATCTGAAAGTGGTTATGACTGATATTTTACATAAAAATTGCACCAGTGACAAAGAGGAAACACTGTTGTTATTTTGAATCTCGTTATTTGTTGTCACGAGTTGTAAAATTACTCAACAACAGCAAAGAGGATGAAATACAACAGGATTCAAAACCAAGAAAAGACACACAAACCAACTAAAAAGACATGCACAATAACTAACAACAGGCACAAAAATAAAATATTTATATAGTAATAATAAAAAATAGTAATAAAGAGAGGCCAAACTACTAAAAAGAGGCGTAACAGAACATTAAAGAGATGTAAAGTTACTGTAAAGACAAACAAAACAACTAAAAAGAAAAACAAAATGACTACAAAGAGATAAAACAGAACTGAAAACAGATACAAAACAACAACAAACACCACGAAATGACTACACACACATACTACACAACAAAGAGACACAAAACAAAGTAAACTCATAGGTCTAAAGAAACTCAAAATGGCAACAGAAAATCAGAACGACTAAAAAGAAACACAGAATGACTACAAAGAGATGAAAGAGAACTGAAAACTGAGACAAAACAACAAGAAAGACACACAAACCAACTAAAAAGACATGCACAATAACTAACAACAGGCACAAAACAATAAAGAGAGGCCAAAGAATTAAAAAAAGACATGAAAGACCATTAAAGAGATGTAAAATGACTGTAAAGACAAACAAAACAACAACACAAAGTGACTACAAAGACAAAAAAAAATTAAAACTGGGGCAAAACAACAAGAAAGACACATAAAATCACAACAAAGAGGCATAAAATGACAACAAAGAGAGAAGATGGCAACAAGGAGATGAAAAAGAACTGAAAACAAACACAAAACAACAACAACAAACAATACAAATTTACTACACACAGATACTACACTATAAAGAGACACAAAACAACAGCAAAGAGATAAAATGACTGTAGGGAGATGAAAAAGAATTAAAAACAGGCACAA
>OOFC01016212.1:0-10632 GCA_900323345.1 Pseudochromis fuscus | reverse complement strand
GTCTTGTCTTGGTCTCGATTCACTCTAGTCTTGATGATGTCTTGGTCTCGGTTGGTCTACAACACTACCCATTACCCAAGGATCCCCATTAGCTGATGCCAATAGCACCAGCTAGTCTTCCTGGGGTCCGAAAAAAAAAAAACAAAAAAAATTCACAAAACCAGAAAGGAAACAAAGCAGGAATTTGACATTATGCTCATCTAAAGTTTAGATGACTAAAGTTTAGCTAGTTCAAGAGTGTTGCATCCATTTGAAAAACACCGTACAATTTCTGACTTCTCATTTTTATGTAAAATCTTTTCTTTTTTTTCCCTATTTTGCCTGAGTTAACGAAGCTGCCTAATAATTATGGACACCTTAATTACAGGGTGTTAATCACTTCAGGATTCACTCTTCCTTGTTACACAAATGCATACCACCTGACAATGGTTACATTCAAATACCTTTGAGCTTATATGGTTTAGAGATGGAAAATGTGCAAAGACATAATGATAAGGATACAATACTGACTTCCTTAATAACGGTGCACATAGTGTACAAAGAGCTAACTTCCTGTTTAACATAAAGTTGCAGGGTTCACCTTTAATGATATTATCGTCTTTATCATTAATATTAATTAATATTCATGTATGTGAAGAGACTGCATGATCAGGTTTTAATATTGATTTCTCACAATAATTATTAACAATAGCAGGAAACACTTTTTCAAAATCAAAATCAGTTCTCACATTTTTGTAAAAATCTTTCTTGACAGTTTTGTCTTGTTCAAACTCACACCAGTTATATTTGTCTACAAATGATGACTTCTGTAACTTTTTTTAGGAAATCAGTAACGGCCACATCTTCAGATCAGGTCCTGTCTGTACCAACCACTTCCTGTGTGATGTTTATGAACAAATCATGAACTGTCCCATGTTTGTACAAATTATTAGTTCTGTAAGATTTAAAAAAAAAAAAAAATCGACTTGATCAATTTATCTTTGTTTTAATGAATATCACATTTGTACTACTCACCAAATCTGAAACATTTTGAACAAATCACTGTCCCACTTTTTGAACAAATAATTTTTCTCATTCTTGTACAGTTCAGCGTTGCCGTGGTGTTTCACTGAAAACATCTGTTCTTGCTCTTTATCAAAAAACGTTGTCGCTCTAAATGAAGCTTCAGTTGCTTTTTCTGACTGTTTTTTTCCAACCCTGTGAAAAAACACTGTTTGTCCAAAGCTGGATTTTTCCTGTCTGGTGTTTCGTGCCTGTGGTGCGTTGCCAGGTTGGGAGTCGGCATGGCAGCTTGTGTGACACGTACTGAAGTGTCTCTCCACATTGTGCCGCCGTGTCTGCGCCACAGTTGCCCCACAACTAAGACCTGCACACCTTTCTCTCCCTGCAGTGAAAAACAGAAATCCTCCCAATCACTGTGGAAATGGTAAATTTTCTTTTGCTTTTCTGTCATGTGTGAAAAACTGCATCTGGTTTCTCACTGCAGCTGCACCTGCCTCCTGATCTCAGCCGAGTCAGATGGACGTCGGTTTTCAACATGAGATTTAACTGTGACCACAGACAACTTCATTTTACACATACAAGTTCATTTTGGTTTTTAAAATGTTATAATCACCCAGATAAGTAGAAGAAGACGAGATGAGAACTGTGATAATCAATACTGTAATTTTCAGATCTACATGAATGCAACTTTTATTGATTCAAAAAGAACAATTAACTACACATTTTAGACAGAGCTCCATGCTGATCAGTATTATTTTTAGTACATACCCTGCGGGCGACCAGGTGCCTGCGGGCACCATTCTGCTCTAATTTAAAGTAAATGGACATAATATTGAATGATAACGTGGATGTATTTATTACAGGGTTCCTACACAAGTATGGAATTTGATTTTATAAGTTTCCAGATCTGGAAAACTATGTAAAATGGAAACTAATGCATGGAATAATATTCATGTTATAAGAAAACAAACAACTAATTCCATATTTTATTTACATGATACACATCTATTCACTCAAATGTCACAAATTAACTGAATGTTTTTACCGACAATTAGAAATTAGGGTCTGGGAAAAGTAGACATTTTGACATTTCAAATGTATAGAAACCCTGTGATTAACCTTTAAAGAATCTGGCAGTTCTCATCTGAACTTCATATGATGTAAATACTCTCAGATCTGGCGAAAAAAAAAGTCCAGATAGTTTTTTAAGTAGTACAAAGTATTTAAACAAGCGCTCAAGTAGTTTACATATGGCGCATTAACACTGGTACCTACTCGCATCGCTTCGCCTCTGATCGCTAGAGATCGGTCCCCTTCGGTTGCATTTACATTGCTGAGGATCGTCCCTCCTCCCTGTAGCTGGCCATCATTTGTGATGTCATCTTTTATGCGATTCTTTCGTTTCTGATCGTGCCGTCCAGCTCCTGCTGAATTTTCTCATCGGCGACTAATGACAGAAAGGTTTGCACCTCGTCCTGAGTCCATGGGTGCCATGCAGTGATAACGCAACAACACAGTGACGATTCCGACCAATAAGATTTTAGTACCTGCTCCGACCTGACCAGGTACTTTTTTTGGAACCACAGGAGAGGAGGTACGAAAAGTTGTACCAGGTACCAAGTTCCAGGTAATTTTTTGCCAGTGTAAATGCGCCAAAACCGAAGTGAAGCGAGTAGGTACCAGTGTAAATGCACCATTAGTTTTGCACATTTTAGACCATCTCTAACTAATTTAATTTTCATGCTTCATTTTATATCTTTTGAATTCATTCCTAAACTACAGTTAGCAACAATTAATGAAGCAAGTTTTATGACAATGAAAAATGAAATGCAGTTCCCCACTAGAGGTTTCAATAGTTATTTGCTTAGGTCTTAAAAGCACAAAATACACATGTTCACAGCTTGGTGCGAAAAAACAGTTTTGTTTTCTGTGGCTGAATTTTCATGCAACTCACTTCAAGCGGTTTTTGGGTGTTGTCACAGGAGACTCCACCCATCACTCCTCCCAGGCTTCTCGCTGCTAGCTCAGCAGCAACAACAACAAAACACAAGCTCAGTCAAATGCTGAACTCAAGGGTTTAAAACACCAATGGGTGACATCACTGTGACAACAACTACGTGGTCCTATGTTGATATTGATGCTGTGATAGAACAATACAATTTTCATAAAAGTGAAATGTGGGAACGATTAAGCATTAAAAACATTAAAAAGAAAAAAAGCTTGTTTGCTTTGCAACAGGAAACAATTCATTGTGCAAGTCCAGTGTTTTGTTGATCCATCCATCCGCCCCGACTTGCTGCTTTTAGAGACTGACTACAGACTAATTATTCTTGATGATTTTGGGCTTTCTTCACACACAAACTGACATTTGCAACAAAAACCCCCAAAAAACTGTGTTTATGAAGTTCAAATGGTTTCACAGATTGATGATCTGCTTTCCCCGCACCACACCACCCCTTTCCCTCTCCCAATAGGCTGAGATTGAGGAAGAGGAAGTGTAGATAAGGTTACTTTAACACCAGTCCTGTCTCTGCTGTAGCCTGTCTTTGTCCTCTCTGTGTTGTCCTCTTTGTATGAGTCTCTACAGGTCCCTGATCCTGATCCATGGAGCTTTGTGGTCCTGGGGGTCTGGCTGACCGGTCCACTCTCTGTCCTGAACTGATGTCCAGCGTCTGCTGTCTCTCCTTTCTCTCTCTTTCTGTCCCTCTCTCTCTCTCTGTCCTTTTGTCTCTCCCTGTCCCCCTGGTTGCCGTGGCAGCCGGGCCCCCCAGAGCCTGGTCTGCTGGAGGTTTCTTCCTGTTCAAAGAGTTTTTCCTTCCCGCAGTGCTTGGTCCCGGGGGATCGGCCGAGGGTTCCCGCTCACACTCTGACTTTGATGATGTTTCTGACCTTGCAATACTACAAGTGTTTGATGTATTGATTGATGGACTGATTAATTGATTGACTGATGTGGCATTATAGTAACACAACAGGATGAAACCAAATTTAATTCAATTGAATGATGCTTATGTACAGCACTTTGGCTGAACATGCTGTCTTTTTAAAGTGCTCTACCAATAAAGTTGAATTGAATAGAATTGAATAATACTGCAAGAATTGTAAGTCAGTATAAAATATAGAGTCAGTAGTTTTGAGGATACAAACAAAAAACAGACGTACGACAACAGTTCAGATCGCATGAGCCGACGCAACTTGTTACGTGAAGTTTTCTGGTACTTTCTGTTCTGTAAACTAAGCTGGTTGTCTACTGTAAACTGTACTCAGTATGAAGTTGTTCTTATTCATGCAGTAATTCATTTATGAAGTTTTACATTGTTGTTGGCATTTTAATGAACATAGCAGGCTGCCACGTCTGGTAAACAGCTTTGTTCGCACAGTAAACAAACTACTAGTATTAATATTAAGACGAGGTTATGTAATATTCATCGACTTCTGCTGATTACAGGAGAAGTTGTGTGGCTGTTGACTTGATGAGGTAAAAACGCAGAGTGTGTGTTGTTCATCAGAACAAGTGTGTGAAAAACAAAACTTCATTTACTTTTTGATCCAATGCAAATTTGTACAAAAAGCAATAAATAACCTCATTACACTCAACAGATTGTTTCTCAGTCTCCCTTTTTCCCACCTCTGCACGTCTCTTTTGCATCTATTCATTACAGCCATTAAATGTTATTCCACAGGAAAAAAACAGAAACTCAGTTGAGTGTTTTTAAGCCATTATTTGACTAATTTGCCTAATCTTCTCAGTTTGTGGAAACTCAAACACAAATGGCTAAAAATGGATGGTAAATCCTAGTTTGGTTTCTGTGGGTTCTTGGTTTTTAAAAATGGATTGAAACGCAGCTCAATATTTTATTCATATCCCTCGTGGAAAATCAAGGTTTCTGCAGTGTTCAATTAAATTTTAAGACTCATTACTAAAAATCAGTTTAATATCTTTTTCAGAGTCGTATCGGTGAGAGAAAGAAGGAAAACAAAAAATTTAGGCTTCAATTATGAACAGCTACACCGACTTCCTGTCACTTGTATCACACGTTTGTCAGTACTGACCAGTCGTATGTAACACCAGCTTCTACTGACATCATTAATCCATTAAAGGAGCAGTGTGTAGGATTTAACAGTGAGTCTCTTGATTACAACCACAACCATCATCTCAAATCTCTGTTTCAGTGTGACTGTATTAATTTAAAGCAAATATATTGGGACATATTTATGGCAAAAATCAGGATATGGAAGCAGGAAAGCATTTGATTGGACCAGTGAAACACACTTACATTAAAAGAAAACAGTGTTATATACTGAAGCCACTTTCTCCTTCATTATAAACCAGAGCACAGCAACTGTAGGATGAGGCTGACACCAAAAACAAACCCGCTGAACACGATCCAGCTCCAACAGACATTTGTTTATTGTCTCCTAGCAACCGAACTGAAGACATGTCCAATGATCCATCCATCCATCCATCCATCCTCTACTGCTTGTCCCGGTCGGGTTGCAGGGGCAGCAGCTAGAGCAGGGAAGCCAAGACTTCCCTCTCCCCAACCATTTCGTCCAGCTCATGTTAATCGTGTCATCATCATCATCATCATCATCATCATTGCCTCCCAGTGACCCGAGAAGTTCAGTTGTCGACGGCTTTATGCCCCTGGTAAGTTCACCCATGGCTCACAGGTCCTAGAGGAGGGACCAGACAAAGCGTAGCTCACAACGCCCCTCATGATCAGAATGATCAGAGTTTCCACAGCCCGGATGCGGCTCACCAGGGCTCCCCCCTGGATCCAGGCCTGGGGATGGGGCTCGATGTCGAGTGCCAGGTGCCTGGCCTTTACACATGGGGCCTAGCTGGGCACAGCCTGAAGAGGTAACCTCCATCCCCTGGGCTCACCACCCATAGGAGGGGCCAAAGAGGTCGGGTGCAGTGTGAGCTGGGAGGTGAGTGAAGGCGGGGACCCTGGTGGTCTGATCCCCAGCTGCAGAAGCATGTTCAATGACAGCGTATAAAAACTGTAACACAGCAACAAGTTGTTTCTATTTAAACAATTATAACTCAACTAACATCAGAATCAACATCAACAGTTACAGAAGTAACTAATGATACAGTTACAACTAACTACTGAGTACTACTACAGCTGCTACTGTTCTCTGTCAGGGTGTCCTGGTGTTAATCTGAACCGTGCAGGTTGATTCACAGGTCAATGGAGGGACTCTATTGGTTGAACTTGCTCTGAGAAAGATGATGAAAGTCACTTGATTTCTTTGTTTTTTTAATCCAGAAATTAAATGTGTTTGGACTTTGAAACTTTGAACAAGACACCACCACCATGTGATCTAAAAGTATTAACAGGACATGTTTAATTTCAGATGGACTTTAACAATCAGGAATACTGATCTATTGTTGTACCAACCTTTGTGCAACTCATCCAACCTCCAGATTACCTCCACTCATGTTACCCACCTACTAATCTGACAAGTCCAAACTGATGCAGCCGATGAAACATTACTTTTGAAGGCGTTTTACTGCAGGAACTGCATGCAGTGCATTTTAAGACATGCAGTGAACATGCTGGATGTGGTTTGTGTTGCCTTGGTTGGAGGAGGTGTCATAACAAAGATGACGCTATCCCAAAGACAATACAGAGATTAATGAGACACTTGCAGCTGGATGTGTTAACCTGTATGTCTTCAGGGAAAAAATAATAGTCCTAATGACATGGGACCAGCATTAACCTGGGGACCTTTAGCAGAAATTGTCAGGATTGCAGAGGTCGTCTGTGAGGTCCAGGGAATCGTGCAAATCAGCATCTCGTGTCAGTTTGTCTTCTGTTTTCTGTATCTCGAGAAGCTGTGCTGCTGATCGTGTTGCACTTGTGGAGGAGGCAGTGCTGTGTGTAATGAAAGAGATGATGTCATCCCGCCTGTGGGGAAAAACCTAAAGTTCTGTTTCAAGGTTTTATTTTCCTGAAACAGAGAAGATGAGAAAATAACAATTTCATTTCAGTTCTTAACGCAAACAGTGAAAATGAAGTAAACATGAGTATGAAGCAGAGGGAGGGGGCGGGACCCCTTGGCTAAAGGTTAGCAGTGTAAGCTAACCTTTAGCCTCCGGTTGCTCTGAGCTGCCGGCTGTGTTGTCTGTTGTTCTAATGAGAGCGGCCACTGCTGAGGCGAGCGGCTCGGCCTCTGCACGCATTAGTCCTGGTAATGGCTTCGGTGGGACACCTCACTCACATTTACAGCGTTTGACCTCTGCTCTTTCGGTGTGCCGAGCAGCGAGGCCCCGGATCATCTGATGAAGGGAGGGTTTGCAAAGATGAAGCTCTGGGCCCGGGTTTCATTACTGAGGCGACCCCGAGGCCGCGACTGAGGAGGCGGGGCCAGTGGGAACGCCCGGCTGTGGCCTGTAGATGCAACCATCTTGCCGCAGAATGGATAAATAATTATCTGCTCTTCCTCTCCTCGTCCTCCCACACAGGGTTAAAGCAGCTGCTCCTCACCTCGCTCAGCAGGAGAGAACAGGGCCGCGGCCTGAGATGTGTTCAGGAAGGCTGGAAGATTACAACGCTGCTGCTGCTGCTTCCTCCTCTCATCCTCCTCCCTCACAGCTGACCCTCATTGGAAATGGACAAACTGGGATTCGCAGCCGCTTCACGGGCGAGAGGGCACTAAACTACAGCAGAGGAGGAATCTGGATGTGGGTGGATTTTACTGCTGCACCGAAAACACCCAAACAGCTTCCTTCAGCGATGTGATGGGTGCTCCGGCTCTGCCCGCTGTCGCTGGGCCGGCTTCACCAACCACTGATGGAAGGACGAACAACAGGAAATCTTCACCTCCACTGGCTCTTCCTCTTCCTCAGTGACCTCAGGGGTGAGAGGGGTCAGGGAGCAGCTCGTTGTGGGAGTTCAACCATCGACATTCGCTCCACTCATCCACTTATATGAAATTAACACTGCAGAGAGTCGGCCATGGCAGCTTGACCGCACCCAGAGCTAAATGGAACCCAGCCATGGCTCTTTTTCACTTATTTTTACACATTCATTTTATTTTTTTGTAGTTTTAGTAGCATACGAGTTTGGCATTAAAGGAGGAGGAAGCTTCTTAGTAAGGAAATAAGTCTCTGAGGAGCGAAGAACCTTTTTTTTTTTCTCCATCATAGTTTGGAAACAAAAGACAAACGGAGGATCTTACTTTGCTTTTTAGATACAAAACAAGAAAGATGTAAGATGTTATCTTGAAGGATGAAGGAAGCATCCTACGGAGGCGACGGCAACGAAAAACTTCTTATCAAAAATTAAAACAAACATCATGGGTGCATCATAGTTTGGTAACATAGTTAAACTTTCAGTGTTAAAGCTTCTTTGTTAAAAATGATCCTCGTTAGGAAACCAGGATAAATTATCTTTCTGAGTGAGCAGAGAGCAAGAAATTTTCCAGTTAAAAAAACAAAAGGTAAATTAGTGTTCGGAGTTAAAATAAACAAGAAGCAGGAATTGTTGTGATGTGGAATGAACAATAAACAATAAACAAAGCATCATTGTTAAAGCAAGAAAAACAAACAAAAACAGGAAGTCTCCTAAAAGGAAAAAAGGAAAGTTTCCTGACTAGAAATAAAGGGAAAAACTGATGAAAAATGTAACTAAAGCAACAAAGTACCTTCATTTTACATGTTGTTTATGTTTAGACTCCGAATTTAATTTTTCTATTGAAGACAAATTGGTACAAATAAAAAGAAACAGAGTCACAGGACCTCTTAGTGTAAGATGATACCAAAGAGTTTATAACTGTATGTCGATATTATTATAAATACATCTCAAAATGTAACTTATTTAATGAAGATGGTTTTTAATTTAATTTGCATTACCACTGCAAGTACTTTCCTTTTACCTTGAAGTTATGGTGCTGGAGTAATTTGATTTCGCTTTGGGGATTATTCCTGCTGCTTCATCACATCAACTTCCTGAGACCCCAGCTTTTGTTCGCCATGTAGTTGTATTTTCCCCGAGCTATTTGTGATTATTAGGTCCTGGTAAGTATAAAAACTAAGCATTGTGTTTGAGCAGAAAGTAGTAATGATAACACATTAAGTGATGTATTGTGCTTTTGCTACCAGAAGAAGAAAGAACTGTGTCCACAAAGGAGGACGACCACTTTATGTTTGGACAAGTGAAGGATAAACTGTAGAAGCTCTAAAATGTAATGTATTGGAGGACGCAGGGTCTCAGGAGGGTAAACACTGTTGGGTTTAGTTGGGTCAAGTTTCCTGTATGAAAGTTTTTGATGATGAACCAATGTGTAAAAGTTTGGCCCTGAATCTCTCTTTTTCCTCAGTTCTTGACATAGACCTAATAAACAAAGAGCCTTTAGTTTGGCTCTGTGATGAGCTTCAGGATGAAGGCAGCAGTGGACTGAGGGTGGCTGCAGTTCAGCTATGAAGGGCCAAGGTGGCGCTCTTCCTCGTGGCGTGGCAGTGAGTGAGCGATGGACCTCGCCCACTTTAAATGGAAGTTGTTGGAGTTTGGATGTTGTCTGTGACCAGGTACGATTCACTTCATACTACAACGTTAATGCTATCTGTGTGTTAGCCATTTGTTCCTCACTTGTTTTGTTAGTTTTCTTGAAGTTGACTTGAAATAAAATTCAGACTAACAGATTAATAACTTGTTGACTGAACAATAAACACGGTTGCAGTATATGAGTCTGGGACTGTGTTTGTGGTGTAACAAACCTCGACCCTCGCAGAGACGTCTGAGTAACAGTCATGTATGACACTGGTGTGGGAACATGAGAGAAGTGTCTCCCAGTGGGTCCAGTAATGGATCAGATGAAGTCCACATATGGAGATCAATGCACTGAATAAGTGAACATTTTAATTTCTTAAAGTTTAGCATCATTGTAAAGCACTTCTTGGCACCACAGTCGATGTATGAAAGGTGCTTTACAAAAAAGATTATTATTATTATACAAAAGGCTGGAAGTGTAACGGTAAATGGAGTGCATTTATATAGCACTTCCATGACCTTAGCTAGGTCCCAAAGCACTTTACAAGGCAACTCATTCACACACACTCACACACCAATGGCTACCGAGCTGCCCTGCAAGGCGCTAGCCACCATTGAGAGTTAGGGTTCAGTGTCTTGCCCAAGGACACTTCGACATGTGGACAGGAGGAGCCGTTACCTGATCAACCAGGCCCAACACGCTTTGAAAGAATACTTTACAAAGACATGAGGGCCTGGAGCTGCACCGCTGTCTCTCATTTCGAGGGCGGGCTTAGCAAGCTGAGAGGGAACCAATCACAGAAGTCGAATGTGACGCACAAAGTGTGAGACGCTAGCGCGTGTAGCCGCACCACGAAAACAAACGAGTGGAGCTATGGCAAACGGAGGAGAGAGGACTAACATTAATGACAGCTGTCGATTTTGTTCTTAAAAATTTACGGATACGAGGCATCATTGCACACTCGGTTCAGATAGACCGAAGCTAGAGCAAACACTCGTACGGCAGCCATGTCCGACATTTTCAATGTTTTGATTTGGGAGAAACTTGTTCCGGCTTCTGAGTATGACGCGTCAACAACAGGGGCATGTAATTGGTCCGTCCCAAAGTTTGCTCATGAAAAGACTGGCAATG
>OOFC01016211.1:0-15986 GCA_900323345.1 Pseudochromis fuscus | reverse complement strand
TCTATACGCCGCTATTGAATTTATTCGAACAGTTTCATGTGGTCCACTCTGACCGGGTCTGATGTGACGAGGCTAAATGTATCGGTGGCACGGAGCTTACTAGCTTGTAAAAAGGTAATGAGCTTCGTGCCGCCGATACATGAGCCACACTGGTGTTTAAGCCGCAGGGTTCAAAGCGTCGGAAAAAAGTAGCAGCTTATAGTCCAGAAAATACGGTATTTGATTTGGCATTTGTGTGATGGTGGGAATGAGCATTACCAAACACCACAGTCTAAATCTCATAGGTTTTCAATAAGATTGAACCTAAAGGCTGTAGTGTATGTTTCCCATCATTGCAGCATCCAGTGACCTCTCCATATGTCTATACAGCCATGTGCCTTCTTCTTGTGTCTTCGATTGTTTATTCAGGTTTTTCCTGAGTGCAGGAAACGTGTAGTCTTGAAAAAGTATTCAGTAGTGCTCAGCAGCAGGAGGTTTTTATTATCTGATTAAACGTTGTGAAGTTGGGCCATTTTCTCAGCAGGCATCTGACTCGTCACAGCAGGAGCAGAGCTGGTGTTAATATTAAAATTCATGGTGGCTCTGCTCTATTCAAGTGTCACGGTCTTGACGGCGAGACGGTGCACAGTGCCTGGCACCTGACACTGAAGCAGCTAAATGGAAATCAGCCATCGTTAATGTTATTAATTACACTTCTACTTTGACTTTTAAAAATTGTCTTTTTGTATTGTTATCTTTTATTTTGTGAGAGTGAGAGAAAGAGATGTGAAGTGAGGATGGGTGAAAGCAAAGTCTGCTGTAAATCAGAACGCAGGACAGATGATAAACACCAAAGGGACAAAGCAGGCAGCTAAAATTCCCAGTAATATGATAAGTAGGATGGGGAGCAGGTGTAGAGGTCGGTGCAGGGGTCAGGAGACTGAGAGGGAGGAACAACATGGAGAGGAAGAGGATGATGCTGCAAATGAAAAATGGATGACTGAAAAAGATGCAGAAGTTGTTAAGAGATGTTTCCATGATGCTAACAATAGAAAACCACTGGCAATCACTGTAAAAATGCTTATGGGTTTCTTTGGTTTGTATCCAAAAGTAGTTGTGAGGCTTTAAAATGACGACGCTGCAGCTGGCAAGTCAGTATCGTGCTTGTCAGCATTCGGGCTTTAGCCCCTGATCCTCGTGGCTGCTTCCTCACACTGTGCAGCCACCGATTATCTGCTCCTTTAGACAATTTAATACATTTGCCTTATTGAAACAGAGCCCGTTTTTTTCATGCCTTAATAATCAATCACACAGATCTGCCAAGAAAAAATTCTAATAACTAATGAAAGCTCTTTTGCTCCCAAATTTATCACAAACTCGCTGTTAATGAAAATAAATTTCCAGTTATTCAAGTTGACACTGCCAGCTCTCAAAAAACCAATGTTCCTTGAAATTAGCTGTTTCTCATCACTATCATGCAGGGCATTGATCCATTACCTGAGCACAAATTGAATGGCACCTTTTTGCTCTAATTAGGAAAATAGCTTCATAAGCACACATCTGCCAAATGACAGAAACACCGAAGAGAAAAGAGACAAAGATGTGGTGCAAGTTACTGAGGGAACAGCATAATAAACAGGGGGGAAAAATAAAAATGACAGGATGCGAAGGCGTTGTACTCCTCATCAGCTGCTGGTCAAGCAAAGGACATTTATTCATTTCCCTGCATCAATAGCTCAAAAGGTCTTTTAAAGACATTATAGACATGCTGTCAGTCAGTGTTCCCAACACAAGGAGGACTGAACACAGGGTTGTCTGAATGCATCAGCCCTTTGAAAATGAAATTTAATCTGCTGTGAAAAGGCAAGATTAATTAAGAAACCGTTATGAAATTAGATTGATTTTTATGCTAAAATTGTAACCGTGAAATATACAACAAGGAGTAACCTAATGAAAGTAGATGCTGGGAGATACAGCAACCGGCTTTCATGTTCATTCAATAAAATATTAATCTGACATTTTGGAAAGTGTTTGTTTTCCTTCCAAGATGAAAATGACCAGAAACACGTCTACAGTTGTGCAGTAAATATGAAGTTCAAGCCAGCGTTAGCTTTGATCTGACTCAACACGGAGGAAACAGCAAGTCTGGGACCAGAAACAACAATATCTGTCCAGCAGAACCTCCAAAGGTCAGTACTTTACACCTTATGTCTGGTTTCTGTAGTGCTTACAAAACCCCAAATGTCAAAAACCACGTGTTTCTGTGTCGTAGCAAGTTATTCTCTCCGGACGATTTCTTGGCTTGATCCAGTAATTTCCTGGAGTCTTAGTGTCTAATCATACACACTTACTATAGACATGCGCGCACACACACACACACACACACACACACACACACACACACACACACACACACACAGTACATACCATAGACTGTATATAGAAATGGATAAAGCAAGCATGAAGTCACTCATTGGTTTGTAGACTCACGTTTTGAAGCCAGGTGATCGGCATTTGAACGTCACCATGTTGGTTGCTTGGAGGCAGACGTGACCATATTTGGATATAAAGGGAGGAGTGACCGTTGAACCCGAGGACACTGTCCAATGTGGATGAAACTTCAGAACCCAGACCTGTCGATCAAACTAACCACACCTCCAAATATTCCTCTTTTTGAGGCCTAATATCTAACAGTGATTTTTTTTTTTTTTTTTTCAGATGCACCGAAGATCAGTAATGAGAAGAAATAAATTTCGTTAATGACATCAGAATGACTTGTGGAAAAATATATTGACTGAGTATTTTATGACTGAGAATGACAGTTTTTGAATTGAAGCCAGCCTCGAGTGACCATTGAGAGTATTCCACCTTTTTGCATTTTTGAGATTACTGTAGTTGCTTTGTCCACTCCTATATACAGTCTATGGCACATACACTGCAATAAATAAAACATACAAATACAAAAACATTTGTTATTGCGCATAATCATTATGCATGATGTGATAATCAATAAGTCAATTAATTGCACGATTGTTGAAGCCAATAGTGTAATAACAGCCGATAATGTAATAAATTTGCCCTTATTGAAATGTAATAGACCAATAACGTAATAACTGGCCAATAACATAATGAAAGTCCTGAACTGATAACGTAATAAGTGTTGGCCGTAATGATTTATTACGTTATTGGCTCAGTTATTACATTTGCAAAGTTCTTCTTTCTCTGAGAGCGCAGACCTCTGCCAAGCACTGTCAAGGCCTTACAGCGTCCGCGTGCAGCTCAAAAAATGGGACCGCGTTGCCTGGGCGCGGAGGGCGCGAGCAACTGCTCATGTGTAAAAATCAATACAAGCAACTGCACTGCGCTTGCGCTAGCATATCAGGATGGACACCTTCGAGGAGAGACTTTGCGAGGAGAAGCCTTCAAAAAATTCCTGGATCCAGACAGTGATCCGGATCACTTCCAAAATCATATGTAATCATTTGTTCCTTTTCCCCATCTGGACAATCCCTGAAAATTTCATCAAAATCCGTCCATAAGTTTTTGAGTTATTTTGGAAACCAACAGACAAACAAACAAACAAACCCCAGCAAAAACATAACCTCCTTGGTAATTATTACATTACTGGCCAAAAATTAATACGTTATCGGTTCAGGACTTTTATTACATTTTTGGCCAGTTATTACGTTATTGGCCTATTACATTTCAAAATGGGCAAATTTATTATGTTATCGACTGTTATTACGTTATTGGCTTCAACACACGATAATTAAAAGTGAGCTCAGCAAGTTTGCTGGGCTTGATAATTTTTCATTTACCAGAGACACTGGATAATGAGTTAACGTAGCTGCATCCGTCTCGACTGACTCCCCTCGGTTCTTTAGCGTAATGAGGAGTGAACCCTCCTGTCAGTCACTATCTCTGGGTGGGGAGGCAGGGCACCTGGCGCACCACAGAGGGCGCTTGCACTAGCCTATGGTACTGACTCGGTCACTACCAGTGTAGATCACTACATCGCCAAAGAGATGCAGCCCTTTGACACCGCTGAAAAGCCGGCATTTCTACAAATGTTACAAACATTTGACCAGCAGGATGAATTGGCAAAGGAAACATACGTGTCACAAACAGCAATTCCACAACTTGCATTATTATACCATTAGTTGAAAAATTGTATCAAAACAGCAATATTATCGTTTATCACAATAATTTCTGGGACAATTTATCGTCCAGCAAACTTCGTTATCATGACAGGCCTAATTGTGCATTTCCAACATCTCTCCCACTTCAACCTTGTGATCCCATTGTGAAAAAATGTAAGCTTTCCCTAAATACTCATATGCACCAAGCAGCTGTACTCATATAGTTTTCATGATATTAAAAAAAAAACAAAAAAACAGCTGAGGTTTGTTTGTATTGGGTTACACTACTGATAATGTCATCAACGGGAAATGCATTGATTTCTATGAGCAGTTACTAATGCTGGAGCTGCTCCTGAAGTCTGGATAAAGAATAATTTCATAATAAATAATAACCTGCCCTCAAGCACTTTTCTTCACCCCTCTTCCCTGGGAGGAAACATAAATCACCAAAGTGATGAATGACACTAAACAGAGGTGGCGTTAATAACTTTGTTTGATCACTGGCAAGAAAAAGCACCTGAAAATAGTTTCCAGTGGGAGCAACACTTGGAAACTTCACTGCATTTCTCACAATTTGGAATTCACCAAACGCTGCTCGTCCATCTTGCTCTCAGTGGGCTTTGAAGACCTATTTTTCGATCGTCTACAAAAAGTCCCTGGTTCTTCTTGCCGAGGATCTCAGAGTACACAACAATTCTCAGGATGGAAATATCTCCCTCCTCACAGAGGTTTGGCCATGGTCAATGTCAAGAGAGCTATCTGTTCAGCCTTATTTTGGGACTTATTTACAAACTTCCATGCAAAGTTTATTTAGACTCATGTGCTTTTCCCCTTTTGGCAAGTCCCCCTAAAAGACTCTGAGATGATCACAATGCTTCAAACTGACTTTTTTTGTTGTTCGCATGTTTCTTTGCATTTTAGGGAACCAAACTATAACACAGGACTGAGGTTTTCCAGTCTGCTGAAGTGGATTGTGATTACTCACACCAGCAAATCCACCTTATCGACTCGGCTGTGAAAACCCACTTCGTGTCCACACATAGCAGAGGAGCCTGGCAGCTGAGATCTATAATTTCTGCAAAACATATGACCCTATAAATATGCCCTCTACGTTTGGGAATGATTACTCTGTCCAGCAAGGCAAGCATCTCTCTTCTCAGGCTTGATGTGATGAGGGCGTACAGCTGGCTGTCGGGAAACATCACAACACAGCCTCTTTGTAATTCTCCCAGCCACAAATAATCCTTCCCAAAGGTGAAGCAAAGTAGACTCTCTGATTCAACCCTGTAATATGAAGGCATGTAACAGATAGCCCACTGGTGCTGAAAGCTGCAGATTGCTTGGAGGTTATTAAATCAAGTTTTGATCACAGATCAGTTAAAGCAATAATTCAGTATTTTTCAGAGACAGTCTGAGGCAAGCCTCTTAAAACTTTACAAACTATTGTTTTTATCAATAATGCATGATAACAAATGGATGGGAAATGTGAGAAAAGCCACAGTGAAGTGACAAAACCACCCACATTATTTCTGAAATCTGCAGTTTCCCCCCAGCCTTTCAGAGTTTTATAGTTTCTTTTTAATTGTTTTCATTTTCAGTGCCATAACTTGATTATTTACTTCCGTGTTATTTTTTGTATTGCTTACTCTTATTGCTTCAGTAATTTCTGTCCACAGTAGAAAAGAGAAAAATGCTTCCTAAGCAGCATCAAGTGGTCGAGCATCCAACGGCTTGATGAGTCAGTCTTGGAGCCCAAAGTGGAGAAAAACGAGAGTAAATAAATAACTTAAATCCTCCTCCAATGATGGTACTGCCTGTCTGCTGGATGTGCGATATAATAAACTTAAAATGCGTTGTGTTCTGATTGTTTCTGAGGCCAAGTGCAGCCATTAACAACCTGTTTGTCTAAATAATTACAGATATCTGCCAAAATGTATAAAATGCTTTATTTTCTTCTTGATGATCTCCAACTCCACAGCCTGCACAGTGTGTTCAGACTTCTTGGGATGTGATGGAAAACTGCTACGGGGGTAATGACCTTCAACTCAAGCACATACCAACTAAACCACAGCTGTGTTACAGATATTTTTTTAAATACAATAAAGGCAGCAGGGGATTAGAGGAGCATCGCGTTTTCACGAGGAAAAGTCAGTTTTATATGCTGCCAGCTTTTCTTTCTTTACAGGGGGCCTGGTGTGACCCTGTGAGTTCGGGGCCATGGTCACATCATCAGAAACCTCTTGCTGCTTTCAAAGACTCGTTCTACAGTCACATGTCCAGGCTAACCAAACAGATCTAGGAAAAGCATTTCCCACAAAAAATTAATTTGTACATGTTTTCTTTCTCAGAAGAGGCAGATTCCAGAGTGTCTTGTTTTTGCTTTTATTTATAATGTGCACATCCTTTTTTAAATCTGTAAGACGTTTTCTAAAGAGTGGGAAACCCTTAATGAGCTGATTCTCTCACATGAACAGAAAAATGACCACAGTGCACCTTGAACTGAACAACATGTCCCTTTTGATTCAATGAGGAAAATTTTAACAAACAGCTCCAGAAGGTCAATGCTAACCTGTCTTAATCTTTTTGTCTGTGTCTAGAGGAGTGGTGCTTGTAATGGTTGTTTAGCAACATATTACACCCAACCCCAGGCAAAGGGATGTTATTTACCATTTTTCACAGGATATTCTGAGAAACTGGGGCCATTGACGCTGGCACACTCACCATCACGTCACCCGGGTCTCCTGAAGGCTACAGAGCGGAGGTGATGTGACTTGATCTTAGCATCGTGTTCGTCTGGATCGATAAACCAAATGTTCTCTTTACTCGACTAAACATGTAATATGTGACATCTGATGGCGTGTTCTGTGCAATTAATGTCATTGTTTCCACTTCTGTGCATTCTGTGGATAAAAACCTGGATAAAACATTTTCAAATTGAAAGTTCGAGCCTTTCCTACTGGGTGAAAATGCTGATAAAGAAATCAATTTGCACAGTCTTTCAAAAATATCTACATGGATAATGCCCTTCTTATCTTGAGAGGTTATTATTGTGTAATACCCGTGGCTACAGCACATGAAGATTCATCCTCAGTCAACAGAAACAGAATAACAGATAAGGACATAAAATAATTTGAAAACATTGCAGAGAACTGTTGCAAAACTTTTATCGAATCCCCCAAAATTTGCCAAATTCTAGCAAGATGAATGGTACACATTAGAGGAGACAGATGAATGAAGAGGTTGGCTCAGTTTTCAGTACAGCTTGTCTGTTCCGACTCACAACACAGATCCTGAAATTTAATCATCTAAACAGTACTCCATGATTTTCTTGCAATTAATCAATCTGAGTGTTGATGCTACACGACTCTACAGCTATATGGCAGCTCTGTGTAGCTCTGTGAGGGTGCACACATGTGCTAACATTTCACAATGACAATAGTAGGATGTTGATGTCTAACAGTCTTGGTTTATTGTGCTAACGTTTGCTAATTAGCACCAAAAACAAAAATATCTGTTCAAAGTGTTGCACTTAATAAATCAAACATTTTGCACACCACTAGCACTACATAAAAAGTTCAACAACCGACTGAATCATCTCTTCTTGGGTACTATCTTATCTCTTAAAAAAAAAAAAATCACACATCCGTTCAATGTTTTCCCATAATGTTTCCGTAACTACAAACAGATGGAAAAATAAGCCCAGGTGAAAACAGAGCCTCTGTGGTTGAGCTAAAGAGTAATCTGTACTGTGTCTTATGCAAAAAATTCTCAAACAATCCTGGAGCACTGACAACATAGTAATATCACAGACATGTCCTGAGGATGTGGAGTGTATTACCATAAAGTGAAGACATTTTAATTGCCCAGAGAGCTGCAGTGTGATGCATGGACCACGGAGCACATCTAAATTTGGTGGGGTCCACTCCCGCTATGAGTCTATAAATGCACCTTGCGTGCACAGAAACACGAGAGAAAAAGCACAACTCTAAAAAAAGCAGCCAGCTGACTTACTGTTGTTACAGTGTTGCAGAAATCCTGCAACTAGGAGAAATGTCTCATACAATAAAATGTAATATGAATGTTAAACTCACTACTGCTTTTTAATTGCTGCCAAAGAACAACCTCCTTTGGTCATTAAACTGAGTCTCTGCCAATCTCCATATCTCTCTGTTTTGGAAAATATTATTTAGCTCTCTGACACTGAACGTATCTCCAGCGATACAGAGTGACAGCATAAACCAATTTACCGTAATGCTTCGGCCATTTGCGCTAATGACGTGATTCCAGCTGATTCTGAAAGCCGACAAGTGGAGCGTTTTGTATATATCACATACATTACGTCAGTAATACAGAGCAATGGAGGCATGCCGTGCTGTGTTGCGTAGATATTACATACATTATGGTAGTGTACGGAAGCTCCGCTTGTCGGCTTTCAGAATCAGCTGGAATCAAGTGGCTGAGGAATTACAGTGATTAGATTGACACATGTCACTTTCTGTCAGCAGCTAAATGTTCGGGGTAAAAGAGTTACTGCTTTCTGATAGGTTTGTGGGTGATTTTCCTCAGGTTAATCTTTTAATTTCTTCATTTTTTACTTTTTTGGTCGGGCCCGGGCCCTACCAGTGCCGCAGTCCGTGGTGTGTTGTACTGAGTGTAGTGCATGTCCCCCCTCAGCTAATGAGGACAATGCACTCAGCAGGTATGAGAAGGGACGTCACTGCAGCAGGTCATCAGAGCTGCAGAGAGGGTCACTGGCTGTGGTCTCTCTTCTTTGGAGACCATCTAAAGCGCAGAGCATCCTCCCAGACAAACACCACCCAGTCAGTTTCAGTGGAGATACTCAGGATACAACCTGAGAGACAGCAAACCAGTGACCATCAGGGCTCACACAGGTCAGTCACATAAGGACAGGACATTAAAGATGGAGGAAAGTACATCACACACACCACACAGAACTCATGTAGTTCAAACACACTACACACTGACTGTATTTACAATGGGTAAATACCCCCACATGGACGACATGCAATGCTCGGCAATAACGTTGTGCAATTTAGGAACTTGTATACTGTACGTTATATATTTAAAATGTGCATCTTTAATTTAATTCAATGAACTCTACTCTATTCTATCATGTATATAATTTACCAAGAAAGTGTTGCTTGTTCTTTGCCTCTCTTCCTGTCTCAACCTTGAGTTTATTCATACTACTTCATCTAAACAAGACAAGCAGGACAACATAAGCGTTTACTTAATAAATTGTGAGTGTATGATTTAAATAAGTGGCTTGTACTGACAGTAATTCTTTTAACTCCAATGGTTCAGAGCCAAGTTTAGATTCAGTGCAGTGCAGCACTGCATTGATTAACATTACACAGATCTGCTTATCATTCACCCACTGATTTACAAAGGTCTCCATTTCCTATCTCCCCCTTTTAATTTCCTTGACGCTGCCTGAAGCCAGATATAAGCACTAGAACTGTAAGCCTACTGTTGTTAGTCATCTTATGAATCTAAATTTTTCATAACTTTGATTCCAATTGTATCCACTAAAGGTTTAGTGTCAAAGGAAGGCGAACAAAGAGAGCTGAAACGCTATAATTTATCTGATCAGTTCTTGTTCTCGTGTCAATATTAGTTTGTCAGCTCCATTTGTTCAACAAAATGTGCACCAGGCACTCACGCATCCACACTAACAGGCTTAAATTTAGATTCTACACACTCTTTAATCACAACCTGTGCCAAAGTGACAATCAATCCGAAATTATAACGACACGACAATGCACACGACACTTCCCCGAACACAAATTGCTGGTTACTTCCAGGTGGAAAAAGATGGCATTCAGATAGATTGCTGGTATTCAAACAAAATGATGATGTGCAAGCTCACAGGCATTTTCTTAAGCAAATTACTACAATATGCATTTTTTAGATGATGAGAGCCTGAGGTTGCTAGTAACACGCTATTTGATAGAGCCAATCAGTGCTTCTCTGCAGAGCTAATGAGCTGTAGGTGGAGGTGAAATGACATGACTTCTCGACTGGAAGCTATTTTTATGTAGAAGAAGAAGGCTGCAATTTCATTTACATGCAAACCAAGTGATTACCTGAGGGTCTTTCTCATCTGACAGAGAGATTGCTGGTGTTTTGTCTGCATTGGTCAGAAAACATGCAGAGGTTAGTTAAGTTCTGAGGATATTGTGGTAGACTGGGGTGGACGTAACAACTCTCAGCATCCTCCCAAAACCTCGAAGGCAATCATCTAATGGTTGGGGCTCACCGCGCTGCCAAAGTGTCCACTCAGCAGCTCTCTGTACGTACAGCCTGGGCTCCTGCCAGGCCATTTCCAGCCTGAAGCATCATCAGCCAAGAATCTCCTCTGATGAACGCACCTTCCAACAACCCAACTACAGTACGCTCCATCGGCCTCAAACACACACAGATACACACACACAGATACACACACAGACACACACACCTTTGCCCCGCTCCTGTTTTTGTCATTGTCAAACAACCTGCGCTAACATGCTGATTTTGCAGCTACAGGGCATTTCCGATGTGGTCAGCCAGGAACTATGACAGAGCTTTTATCACATTTAAGTGATTCACTTCTAACTCCATTGCTTCCGATCGTCTTTTTTAAAATATAAACAGTACTTAAGAAAATGTTGGACTTGCAGTTTTTCCACCGATGGAGTAAATCACCTCTTTGCCAGCTGTTCATTTCCAGCAGGGCAGAAACCATATCGATGAAGTGATAAATGTCCCGTTGCATGGTGTATATAAGCGTATGAGCAGTCGCTGCTATTGTGTGGGCAGGTATGATTACTTATCCTGGATGACCGGTAATGTCAAGAGAGGGAGGCAGAGAGGTGGGAGCAGACAAAGTGAATGCCAAAGAGAGGCTGAGTTAAAAGATAGTGTTTCAAGGTGTCTTCCCCCAGATAAACTCAATCATGCCCTGCGCTCTTTACAAGCAAGAGAAAAGCTATTCATCTGCTCTTCTGTGCAGCCAAAACAGTTTGGTCTCCGCTGGAACACTGACAGCAGAGCAGCATTGATGAAATTCATTTTCGTCTCTTTTCATTACTCTTCACTGACTGATGCCGGCTGCTGAGCTGTCTCGAAGCTGTGATGTAATCACCAATATTTTGTTGTCCTTAAATTAATGTACGGTTCTGATCCAAGAACCACAGATCAATATGTTCAGAGGTCTGTGGGTTGATTTTACAGTTCAAGGTTATTGCCAATAATAAGCCGTGGATGGGTGGAAGAAGTTCACAGCCCCTGTTGCTTCGTCCATTTCTATGTAAAGTCTGTGGTGAAAACCCCAAAAAAGGAAAGTGAATACAGGCGAAGTAAATGCAGGATAATTCTTCCTCTGTGGTCCAAAGGCCAACACACTAAGGTTCTTTCACTGTTTCACTGACAGTCATTTCCATGATAATAAAGCTGTTACTGACAAGAAAATAATCAATCTCAGCTTGTTGTTTGAAACCTAATACGTTCTTATCCTCACCACTAACTTCCCTCGCAGCCTTGAAGTCGACTGTGATGCAGCTGATGCAACCCAGAAACTGGATAAGGACTGTCAAATGCAGGAAAATTGTCTAGTTGCTATTCACACAGATTCCAATATGACATGGTTAGGGGAGCCGGGAAGGCAGTGTGTAATGCACATATTGTAAAATTACATTAAATTATATTGTTGCCAGTCACAGCTTGGTACTGCATATCCACCCGCTCTGAAGGCATTTCCATCTGCAGCGGAAAGCATGTGCAATATGAGCAGAGTTGCATTCATAAAACATTAGAAAACCACTCAAATCAGCAGTTTGACTCATTGGGAGAGGCTGAAAAGCAACATGCAATAATCTGCTCGGTGCTGTGGACTGACTGGAAGAATGTAGATTGCAATGGCCATGAATTTAAGCACAGCTTTATAAAAAGTCTATCATTTAACACTGTCAAACATTTTTTGTTTGTTCTTGTTGGGGTTTTTTTCTGAAGAGTTTTCAAGGATGTTGCATTATTATTCTTTATTACCCGTCACATTATTTCCCATCAAAGTCCCACAGGACAGTTTAAGTCTGTTTCCCATTAAAAATCGTCAATGGCAGTCGTTGGAGACTTGGACTGATATGTGGATTTTTTTGTCCAAAATATTTCATCTTGTCTGAAATAGGAAACGTTCAGCAGCAGCCCCAGATGTCTGTTACCAGGGAAACAAAAATATTAAGGCAGCTCCTGCATGCCCGGGTCTGGCCTCTATGTTGTGGTTCCTTGGAAATCTGCTACCAGATGGTTAAGTCTGTCACTTCTATGAGCTGAGGTGTTAATCCACGGCTCTTCTGAAGAATTCCTGCCAGGAGCTGTCGTGTTTTTCCAAGTTGCTAAGGGAAAATGTACATCGCTCCTTCAAGGTATGTCACATATGGAGAGCTTCATGCAGTGAGTGGAAGGTATCGACTGTGGGACCAACATAACGAGCTGAAAACCATTTAAACACACCCCAGAACTGAGGTGGTCATTTCCTGTTGGTTTATCACAACAAGCTTTTACCGTTGCATTTGCTTCATTAATAATATACACACATTGTAAACAGTGAAGCTTTAAAAGGGTGTTTTCCTAACAGCCACATTTTTACTCCCTTGGTCGTATACTGTATAGTAATTAGTGGCTGTAACTAACAATAACAAAGCCTGTTTATCAAATTCAACCTAAGTGCGACATTTACATTTACATGTTCTGTGTCTTTTTGTGCACAGAAATAAACAAAGCAACCAGGGCTCAAAAACCAGGCCAATGCAAACATGCAACAACATGCAATACTCCCAATGGCCACTAGATGCTGGGTCCAAAACAACTCTGGCTCCAATTGATTTCAATTCAAAAATTGTTATTTTCAATCATTAAATATTCAGTCAATACATTTTTTCCACAGGTCATTATGATGTCATTAGTGAAAGTTAACTCTTCTTATCAGTGATCAGGTGGTTCATCCCAAAAATATTCATCATTAAGTCGATGTTAGGATTCAATAAGAGGAATATTGAGGGGCGTGGTTATTTTGATTGACAGGTCTGGTCTCCAATGAGACTCACGCTGAACTCGAGTCTCATAAACATCATAAGTGTCCTTGGATTCAAGGGTTAGACCAGGCACATCGCTCCTCCCTGAAATATTCACATCCAAATATGGTCACTTCTGGCTCCAAACAACCAAGATGGTGACGTTCCAGTGCTGATCCCCAGGCCTCAAACTGCAGGTCCACAAACCAGCGGGTGACACCATGTTACCTTCGTCCATCCTACAGTTTTTACAGTCTATGCTCATACTTCAAATCCACCACTGCCCATGTGAGCAGGGTTCACTTACAGAGCAGATGAAAACGCTGCCTGGACCAGTGATCGAGATGGAGGACGGATTCTCCAGCCACCAGCTCAGTGTGAGGGATCACTGTGGCCTCGGTCAGTTATGGAGGCAGACATCAGTGTGCTAATGGTTCTCTGTTGCTTTTCCTGACAATGAGAACAATGTCCATAATGAACAATACACTGTAAATTTCAACATTAATTTTCTTGCATAGAGGTTTTTTTTTTCTAGGTTGAAACCATATAAAGAGAAATCTCACAAAAATACTTTCAAAGTCACAAATCTGTTTGGTTCAGTACATCTTGTTGTTGCCATTTTACTACCAGCGTTATAAGGAGTGTGGACAATTTAAAGGGATTTCAGCAACAAATGGTTTATTTTTACCAAGCCAGTGTGCTCTCTCACAGTTAACCTCAGAGGTTATTTGTACAGACATTCCTCTAAGTGTGCTGTAATAAAAACTTCCTCCTACTGATGGAATATATTTCCTTATTTATTACTTTGATAACCATGATTTTTTTTCTCTAAGACAAGCACTTGGAGAGGAGAGAAACCTGGAAAAAAAAAAGAGACAAACCTGGAAGAGTTCATCTTATTCTTTATCTGTGTATCTCGGCTCTATTTGTAGTCGTTCCAAAATCATATTAGTAATCCCAAAAAACAGTTATACAACAAAAAGTATTTTCTGGGTCTCTGCATATTACACAACATCACCCTTATATGGTGTGGGAAAGACTACACCACCAAACAGCAGAAGCCCACTCATCCAGGTGGGCCGCTATAGATTAAGTCGGCGTGTGGGCTTCACTGCCAGCTGGCATCTATCTGCCTATTGATAAGAAAAAAGATCCAAAACAACTATAAGAGGAGCTTTGCCCTTAAATGTGAAAGTTTATGTTACATAAATGGAGGATGGGACATTCTTTCCTAGTGTGTGTGTGTGTGTGTGTGTGTGTGCAGCTTTTCCTACAGGTCACATTGCACTGCTGCCAAATCAGTCCCATGTGTTCAGGGTGATGATCAAAGGACATTTTTCTCTTATCAAACTGTATAATGCTGAACATATGCTGTAAGTACGCCCAACTTGACCGTGACCACATCGGTTTAAGCTCTTGAACAGGAGCAGCACAGGGTTAAAGAAAGAGCCTGACCCCTCACCTGTGATTCTCTTCACAGCGGGAAAAACCTCCACCCAGGACGTAAACAGGTTCTTGTGGAACATCTGAACACTACCCTGAAATGAATAATTATTCCATACCATGAGGAGACATGTCAGACTGAAGCAAAACTTCCTGCTCTCGCTCCTGTCTCAACAGTCAATCCTTAAAAAATTACTCACAGAGGCAAAATTGCACAAAGACGGCATAAATCTTTGACATTACCAAACAAAATACTCCTAGAAGCCTGGAAATGTCTTTATCTACCATCTAGAAAAAACATATTCATTCTTAAGCTTATTTGACTAATGTTTGATGGATTAAAATAATGACTAAATGCTGAACACTAGGAGCCATGTCTTTAAAAAGAAATCAAATTGCTCCATGTGTTATGCGATTCAAGATTTATATTGTTTTCTCTGCCAAGAAGAAACGTTGATCCTTACGAACTTGAGGCAAATCCCGACCACAGAAGCTCACTGAAAGATGGAGGACGCTCCTGCTGAAGTTGAATCTCCAGCAAAAAGGAAAAAAAACCCTCTTCTCTCACCCGGAGCACTTGGCAGAGCGCTGAGCTGCAGCAGAAGCTTTTATGTTATTTGAAAGCTCAGAATATTCAATCAAGTGAAATGGACAGTGAAATGCACTTCATCCTAGCACTAAAATCCAGACGCAGATATGGATTGAGATAATTCAAGGTGATTCATCTTTTAAGAACGATGCTCATAATACCTGAGTGTACTGAGGTGCCTGGTGAAGGATTGGGAGACCGTGTGGGCGTCTAATTCCTAATCCTCACTGAAGGAATGCTGCTGCAGAGAAAACAAAATCAGGAATCTCTTGATTTGGAGTTGGGGATGCTACTGAGAAAGATGCATCTATTCTATCTATTGATTCAGGCCCTGTCCACATGGAGACGGGTTTCAGTGTAAAGTTTTTTATCGTTTACACCTTGCGTCCACATGGAGACGGAGATTTGGCAGCCGAAACGGATACTTTTTGAAACCGGGTCCCAGAGTGGGAAAGTCTGAAGACGCCACCCGCTGCGTCTACGTGTGGACGGCGAATACACATTCTCCGCAAACGCTGCCGCCGTAGCCCCGCCTCTGACCCTTAACTCGCCTGCGCAACCCCGACGACAACAGTAAAAATGGCGGAACACAGCATCGTGTTAGTGCTGCAGCAGCTACTGGGCTTGTTTTGACTTTAACAGCAAAATCTTCTGAAACTACACAACTACCATGAGCAACAAGTGTGTGTTGTTGTGGGTGTTGGTTTTACCTCGTACGAGTTAAATGCGCATGCTCCGTGTCTTCTTCCTTGTTTTGGTGTGTCT
>OOFC01016209.1:0-10180 GCA_900323345.1 Pseudochromis fuscus | reverse complement strand
CTCTTGTCCATTGCAGCACTTCATATGGGTCCAAATTTCCAATGCAGGCAATTTTTTGAAGGTATCGCCTTTTTGCCTCTGAACGCAATCTGTCTCCATACAGTCCAGTTTGTTTTGATCTGCTTTTAAGCATTATTTTTAACTGTGGTACTCATTAGCAAAAGGTTTGTTTTGATTTTTTGGCCTGGTAAAATGGCGCCCACGTCCCATAAGTCTTTGCGCTGTGACGTCGGTTCCAAAGCTCTATAGTACTAAAATTTCCTGTTTTTCCTTTCCTGTTTTTCAAAACAGGAGCCTAGCCTACAGTCTGTGAGTAGAAATGAACCTGTTAGCTTAATATCCTTAGTGAAATAAGCTAGCTACAGACTAGTGTTAGCCTACATCTCACTCCTTTCTACCAACATTCAATCAGTGTAGGTAAAGGTTTTAATGGGTCAGTTAGGTCATAGAAATGTGGCAATGTGTAGGGGCCCAATGTGATTTTTTTTTTCATGGGGCCCAGAATTCCTGGCAGCGCCCCTGCATACTTCAGCAATATTTTCTACTTCTACTGCTTTTTAACTTTTCTACTATTTCTACTTCTGCTATTTTACTTTTCTCATTTTCTATTTCTACTTTTTAATCATTTTAACCAATACTAGTCAAATAATTTCAGTGTTCACGCGCATTTTCTTCAGGAAATACATATCTATATTCGTTATAGTTTGTTTTTTCCATCCAAACTCTTACATTTCCACCACTGTTCATGAAAACACTGAACAAACATTTACAAGTCTGAAAAAGTTCCAGTCTGTTGTATAGAGTGGACCTGATCTAATGGACTAATATGCACACGTTAATGTTTCATTTACATGTAAACGATCAGGGAGCACGTGGGGGAGCAGCGGGGCGGTGATGAGTGGGTGATCTGTGTCCTGCTGACACACAGGAGATCCTCAGGGCCCACGGTGAGTCAACCTGCTCCGTGGCTTTCATTTACGTAGAAAGTTTCCTTCTTGTTAAGTTTCAAAGTTTACGGTCTCGGGGGATATAAAGCGGCCGGTGCGATGGTACAGAAGACATGAATTACACGGGAGCGGAGGTGAAGAAGGTTTTCCACAGTGGCTGGTGAGTTGTGTAACACACAGGTTCCCGTTGACTGCTTTGTACAGTTTGTACAGTTAAATTGTTTTTAATCTTGTGTGCACATATTATTGTCTTGTGCGTAAAAGACAATAGACTTTGGCGCACAGCTTATGGATCTTTTGGGCACAGCTTATGGATCTTGTATTAGATTATTGCATTTGATTAATGGAGCAATAACAAAATTATACTGTGCGCACAAGATCCATATCTTAATCTCCATAATTAATTGGTATCAGTATGTAAACATGTGCACATACAAGCATGATATGTGGTGATAAGTTGAGTTCATAACCCTATTATAAATTGTTGATTTCTGTAGTGATCTGATGTTCATTGTGTTATTGCTCTATTGCTAAAATGCACTCATCTAATACAAGATCCATAACCTGTGCACAGACAAGATAAAAAAAAAAAAACTTTTAGTCTGACTTTAGGGGCTCCATGAATGTGAGCAGAATAAAAGGATACTTAGAGCAGATGCTGAATAATTGAAATCATTACACATGAGCTGACACAGTAAAATACAACCTGAAGAATTAGTTTGTTTCTTATTTTCTAAGAGCATATTTATAAAGTCAAATTCACAGTTGATTCCACGGCTGAGTGGGTTTATTTTGTAGTTTCCTGTCTCCCTCGGTGGGTTGACCCTCAGCAGGTGCACTCAGGTACCACAGTGTAGATTCAGCACAGGGAGGGAACACGACTGTGGTCCCCCCCCCCCCCTTGCAGTAAACACCACGCATGGCTGCCCCGGCTCGCCTCTTATCCGCTGTCTGTCTGAATTATTGAAGCCTGTTGGGTTGAGTTCCTCTGGAGTGATGAAGTGTGGGTCAGCGATACTGAACAGAGAAAGATAGAGAGAGAGAGAGTTCAGGGATGGGCTGAGGTGAATGAAGGGCAGAAAGGTGCATGCTGTGCAGTAAAAAAGTGCTTAAAACTAGTTGCATTAAATTAAGAAAAGTGCTGATGGGACTAAGGAGGATTCAGGCATTAGGGGTGGAGTTTAGATTTGAAGTTGTTTCAAAGCATCCCTGTAGAGTACCGAGACAACAGGTGAGACCATTCGCCACCTTTCATGCTACCATGAAATGCATTATTTTGAAGTGCTGAATCATGTATAACACAACACAAAAAATTAATTTCAGCTTTTTTCATTCCTCTTCCAGGTGAGGTTGCAGTAATATCCATTGAACTATGTATGAGCCTCGGTACTATGATAGCCCCCCTGTGTACAGCCCGCCTTACAGCACCACCTCCCACAGCTTCTATCCCCCAAGGAGCGTCCATTCCCCCCAGAACCAGTATGTCCACTACGCCTACAATCCCCCTCCAGAGTCCTACTATGTGGAGGGGAAGCCTCAGCACTTCTACCGCTGGTTCTCGCCTCCTGGTTTTGTCAAAACCTTCAAAGGAGCCACCGTGCTCATGTGTTTCCTCATCTTCGCCTTCGTGGCTTCAACCCTGGTGTGGGACATGAATGGGTTTGGGTACGGGGGCTACGGTGTTGTGGATAGCGGAGGTGGAGTCAGTGGGATGGGGCCGGGATATTATGGAGGCAGCTACGGCTATGGCAGCTCCTACATGACGCCGCAGTCCGCCAAGGCAGCGATGATCTCTATGGCTGCCATCAACTTCCTGGTTTCACTGGGGTTCCTGGTGGGGAGCTTCTCACGGTCACGGATCATGCGGGGATGCCGGTTTTACCTCACTATGTTCATTTGTGACATCATTTTAGCCGTCCTTCAGGTGAGTCTGCCTCACAATGCATGAAATGTGCAATAAGTATTTTTATGAAGATGTCTTTCATTTGATCAAATTTTACATCTTTGGTCAGTTAATGACTTTCACCAGAACAAAATGCTGCAGTCGGCTGTAAATTATAAAAATAATCCAAGTCTGAACTCCACCGAACTGTCTCAGATTTTTGTCACTCTGCGTGTATGTGTGTGTGTATAGTAGGAGTGTAACACCTAGTCTACATTGTCAACAAAAATAAAATCAATAATGAAAATAGTCGCCAACAAATTTAGATGTCGACTATTTTTGCCAGACGTGTTTGTCACCTGAGAGAGCCCTCTCCCTTCCTTCCTATCTCTGCTCAGAGTTACACATGTGCAGTAGCATTCAGCAAACAATATGGTGGCAGCAAAGTTGATTAAAAGATGTATTTTTTAATGAAGTATCCATCTTTCTTGTCTTTATTATTAATTAGCACATAACTTCATGACAAATTTAAAAGCTCAGAGCTAAATATGAGCCGTTTGATAATTATGATTTTCATAATCCGATTAATCGACTAATCGTTTCAGTAGTCGAAAATATCAAAACAGTCAGTAGTTGCAGTCCCAGTGTGAAGAGCTTCAACAAAATCCATTTAGATGTGATGAAGTTATGAATGTCACGTAAACAGCAGAAACATTTCACTGTTTTCAGTTCGTACTTTCTGCTTCCTTCTTCTTCCATGTCTGGCTCATACACACAGCGGTGATGTTTTGCTACCCAGTGCTGGTCTCTGTCACCACTGTCTTTGTTCAAACACTTTCACATTATAAGTAATAAGGACTTTTCTGGATTTGTTTTGACAAGATCCCATCCTCTGAGCTTGCCTGAAATATAATCACTTGTTCCTTCTGTAATAATCTGTCAAAAAAGAAAAGAAAAGAAGAAATATTTTCATTAGTTTTTCTATAATGTTGCTAATGTTTGGACAGACAAGTGTAGATGAAACCCTAACCTCCTTTGTGGAAGAAATAAGAGAAAAAGCCGTTTGTAGTTAAAAGAAATAGTCTTAATTAAAGTACCATGTGACCATGTTGGGGCTGCATTCCATTTTGTTTTTAAGCTTGTTGTTACTTTGTTTCACATGCAGAATAATAAGTTAGGTATGTGAACAAATACAGTATCAGCAATTAGCAGTTCCCCAGTTTGACTCCCAGCTTCTTTTCAATCTAATTCCTGTGACGCAAAATTATCAAAAAAATGTTTTGGTCATTTGGAGACAACAAGAAAAAATCTGACAAATAATTTTAGGAGGTTATGTTTGTTTGTTTGTTTGTGTGTCTTTAATAAATAAATAAAAATCCTTATCTGTTATAATAACGTTTAAGACAGTGCTGCTATTTTGCACTGCCATCAGAGGGCAACAGTGTTCAGTAGCATCAGTACATCTGGTTTATGGACAGTTCTCTCGTGGTTCATCAACAAGATTACACACAGTCAGCTGATGGGCTGTGGATGGAAAATCCTGGATTAGTAAAACTCAATCAATCACTGTCTAACCAAGCACATTACTTCAGAAAGAAGCGAAACAGTGGGACCATAACTTCAATCATTTCTGTCATTAAACCTGCTTTTGTTTTGGCTTTTAGGGCATCATCGACATCATCTTTGTGATCGGGGTGAACCCGATGTCTCAGAGCTCGCAGAGCATGCTGTACAACCCCATGCTGATGATGTGCCAGAACATCCAGGGCAGCCCCAGCCTCAGCGGCAGTGTGGGGGCTGGTTTTCCTGGGGGGTTCCCCATGTACAATCAATACCTGCACCACTACTGCTACATGGACCCCGAGGAGGTGATAGAGATTATTCTATTATATTTGGTTCTATGTTGTTTTCCTCAGTTTTTTGGTATTTTATTCCCTCCTGATCTATATTTTACTCTCTCCTCAGGCAGTGGCACTCGTGTTGGGTCTGATGGTGGTGTTGGCCTTGTCGCTTTCTGCTTACTACGCCTACAAGACCCGCAGCAAGATATGGCGCCACGGCAGGGCTAACATCTACTGGGACGAGCCGCTGGCCAGGCCGTCAGAGGGGCAGGATGTACAGGACTGGGTGAGTAATGTCTCTCTGTGTCAATTATTTATTTTTTCATCCTATTGTAACTCAGTGTGTGTGTACTACTAGGTTAATTCACAACAAAACATGGTGGTTTATTTTTACTTCTACCTTTTTTCCAGCCAGATAAAGAAACAAAAGCCAGAGTGACGTTACTGCTTACAATTACAATTGCTCTTTTTCAGCTTCCAGCAAGAACCTCGTGGTTCATGTGAACACATTGTCATGATTTCCTTGTCCTGATAGTTACCATTGAGTTTCACAGACTCACATTACCTGCCGGTGTTGACTCACAGAACACTGCTGTTTATCCTCGGCACACCCAGGTTTCACTCTGACTGATGATTAACCAGACTAGTGATAACAGCTGCATAGAAACCGTTTAAGAATGACAGTTATATAGAGTTATATGGTGCTTTGTGACAGGAAAGCAGTCAGGAGGCTCATATAAAGTTTCAGATATTATCACACACACTGTCACTCATTTGTTTAAGGTTGTCTTAGAGTTTTTTTGCTTTAAGAAGTTGATCATAGACTAAATAGACTATGTACTTATTGATAAGTCAGGCATAGACCTGCAGAAAGAAGAAACTCCAGAGTAAAGGTGATTGCACTTTGTTTTGTTTTACTCTAACTACTTACTACGTAATTAACTTCAGAAATAAAAAGTACAACATCTCCCTCAAAAACAGCTCAGAATCTTAATGCATATTTTTTTATTCTTTTCTACAACCTGAAAACAACCATTAGCAAAAAAAAGTGTAAAGTAAAAAACACCCAGAGCACAAACCTCCTCCAAGGCATAATCTATGTCTGGACTCCACCATATTGTCTCAGATTGAAGACATTAACTTAGATTTAGATTTAATATAGATTTTCAACAGAATCCATTCAGATGTGACAAAATTGTGAATTTTACCCAAAGAGTTGAAACATTTCACTGTTTTCAGTTTGTATCATCGACCAATACTTCTTCTTCCTCAAGTCAGAGATGAACCTCAGATGCAGTGGGGTTATTTGTTGCCCCCTACTGGTTCCCTGTCGTCATTGTTGTTGTTAAAACATTCATCCATTATGTCTGAGAAGACTCTCAGTCATCCATGACCATCCAAGTCTTGTTAAATCAGAGGAACTGGACTTGGTTGAAGATTGTCGAAGAGGCGTCTTCAGTTCTGGTACAGAGCAGCAGGTAAACTCTGTTGAATCGCTAACAGGGTCATTGGTACCGCTGGATTGTTAGTGCTCCTTCAAGACATAACGACTGTTGTTGGAGTCATGTGAAGCCAGATATGAATGAACCTCATTAAGATGGTCCCCTGAACTAAACTTAACCTGCAATCAGTCAGAGCTGACGCAGCCTCTTGGATGAAAGGCAAAACATCTTCAGGTATCTTCAATCAAGTCCAGTTTCTCTGACTTAACGTTACTTGAATTCACCTGTAAGTAATAAGGAATGTTTTCCTGAGGTAATACATCATTTGTGTGGTAATTTTTCCAGCAGACAAACCAAACACAAGCCAAAACATAACCTCCTGGGCGCAAATAACAAAGCATTCCTCAAACAGACACCTTTGATTTGGCAACAGCTGATTCTTGGCATTCGCTCAACCAGCTTTACGAGGTTCTCACCTGTACTGCTTTTATACCAGTTCTGAAGGAGTTCCTGAATATGTTTGTTGGTCTTCCTTCACTCTGCAGTCCAACTCATCCCAAAACATCTCAGTTGGGTGTAGATGAGGAGATTGTGGAGGTCAGGTCGTCTGGTGCAGCGCTCCATTACTCTCATTCTTGGCCAGATATTCTTTACAGACCCTATAGTGTGTCTTGGCTCATTTTCCTGTTAAAAAAACCCAACATCAACTGATGCTCCCATTTAGTGCAAACCAGATGTTGCTGCAGGATGTTGTCGTAACCATGCTGGTTAGGTGTTGCGAATAAATCACCAACAGTGTCCCTCCACACCGTCACACCTCCTCCTCCGTGGCTTCACAGTGGGAACAACACATACAGAATCCATCCGTTCACCTCCTCTGCGTCTAACAAAGGTTGAATCTATTTGCAGTGCTTCATCACAGGTGATGGATTCAGTGTGGATATGAGTTCATGTGGCTTTTTCTGGAAGCTTTAAGAGATTAGAGAAAGTACCCAACATTTCACAAGAACATTTGAGAAGTTAGAAAACACGTCTACGATCCACTGTCGTCGAACATCGGTGCTCCAGATGTTCATGCTGCTGTGGAGCCCTGTGCTGTTTGTACTTCACGGGGATACCCTAATGTAGCATTTAGCGGTGATTAATCTATTTGAGTAGCAGTGCGCTATGAATGTGCCACGTCCACCATGACTCATTATGGAAAGGGTATTCTGTCCGGCGAGGCCTTGGCCTACATACTGCCTATCACTGCAGAGAGTGCGGCGAGCTGCTTCATCGAGATGCAGGCCCTATTCTGGGGCACTCTTGTATCGCAGTGAAGATGCTTGCCTTGCAGGGAGCCATATATAATGTATGTGGCATGTATAATATATAAAAAGGGTTGAGTTGCCTCTGTGTTGCTGTGTGAATCCCTACAGAGTGTGGTGGCACTAAATGATTCAGTCTGTGAAGGGGCTGCTACACACTGCTGCGGATCAGACTCCTGGCGAAGGAGTCATTTCCCCGTGTTTTGTGCTGCACTCTCATTTAACACAACTGGAAAATGGTGATAATTGAGAGAAGAATGTAGAAAAACCAGATGATGTGCAAACAGTGCATCGTTTTTGAAGAGTATATGCTGTGCGCTTGTTGTTGAATAGTGGATCTAATTAATATTCATCACCTTCCCCAAAGAGGAGAACAGATTGTGAACATGATGTGATGAGGTGTGAAGAGTATAGCTCCTCCAAAGACAATTAAATACCCCAAGAAAAGAAGAGATGTTGTGGACTCATTCAGTGAAAAAAAATCTAAATAATGTCAAAATTATGATTAATTAAATGTAAATATTAATGAAAAAAGTAAATGAATTCATCAAATTAATTGAAAAATCTTTAATATTGGAAATGTATGATAGTTTCTGACCTTTTATGCAGTACATATCAACATTTAGTAAATTGTTAGCCCTAAAAACTAACTTACATGTCAGGATTTATCTGTTTCACCAATACAGACGTAACTGAAAAGAGATGAATAAGACTTTGTAGCAGCACCTCTCTGCTGCAGCGTATCAGATTCCCTGCAGCTTTCCTGGACTTTTTTCCACAGAGAGGATCGTTCCTGCGACGCCACATTCATGAGATCTGTTTCACATGCTGCCTTTTTCAGACATTCACATCAGCCTCATCAGATCCTCATCCGGTGCGACTCCACTCTGATCCAGAAATAGGTCAAAGACAAGAAGTCATTAATGATGCATTATACAGTAAGACAGCAGATTACATGAGACGAGATGCAGTTTTAGTGTTTCATGTTGTGTGTATGTATCAGGATGTTTTCTTTTTGTTGTGTTTTTTTTTTCCACCTTCAGTTGTTGCAGCATCACTGAGTTGTGATTTGTAGGTGTTAAAATGTTCTGTTTGATGAGCACGTTTGCAGATTTTACTCCTGGACACGCACGCACACTCGCACTGAAAACACACTCATAACATACACGTCATGTCAGACACAGCTGAGGAGTGTGTTGTGTGTGTCCTTTAATTTGCTTTGTTAGTTGTTGAGAAGAATGAAAAGATTTGAGGTGAGATCATCCTGGGTCTCCAGCTCTTTTGGGTTAATGAAAATCAGACTGTCACCTTGGGGCCAAAGTTATTTAATATGTGTGTGTCTTTGTCCTTGTATCTGTCCGGCTACATGCATGTATGTCTGGCAGTAACACAGCTTCACTTGGCCAAGTGTTTTTGAGCCCAGCTCTACACTTCACTGCTCATGTGGCACATTTAGTGCAGTTTTTCTTCCAGCATGAAATATACATTTGATTCCCTGTGAGCATAATCTCATGTGTCATGATGCTGCATACGGCGTTTTATTTCAGAAGACATGAAAGACCTGAAGCTCATTTATATGTTCTGTTGTTGATTTTTAAAATTTGAACGCTGAAAAAAAAACTGAAACTGCAGACCATAGACTGTATATGGAAATGTACGCAGGGTTAAAAAAAATGAGGTTAATGCACAAGTGCAAAAAAGTGCAATACTCCCGACAGCCACTAGAGGCTGACTTCAATTCAAAAATGGCAATTTTCAATCAGTCAATGCATTTTGCCCACAAGTTATTCTGATATCATTAGCGAGAGTTCAGTCTTCTCATTAGTGATCTGGTGGTTCATGTGAAAAAAATTCTGATGAATAGATATTAGTCTTTAAAAAGAAGAATATTTAGGGGTGTGATTAGTTTGATTGGGAGGTCCCACTGGTCTCACTCCAGTCTCATACACATTAGATCTGTGGTTCCCAACCTTGGTCCTTGGGGAACACTATCCTTCATGTTTTAGATGTTTCCCTCTTCCAACACACCTGATTCAAATGATCAGCTCATCATCAAGCTCTGCAGAAGCCTGATAACGATCCTCATCATTTGAATCAGGTGTGTTGGAAGAGGGAAACATCTTAAACATGCAGGATAGTGGTCCCTTAGGACCAGGGTTAGGAACCACTGCATTAGATAGTGTCCTTAAGTTTAAGGGTTAGCCCCGCCTCCGCACTCCTCCCTTCATATCCAAATATGGTCATGTGTGGCTCCCAACCACCCAACAGTGACTTCTGGCTTCTAAAAATCCACAAAATAACGGGTGACATCACGTTAGCTTCTACATTCTGTACACAGTCTGTGGTCACAGGTCCTACATGAACGGACTGTGATTTGAATCTCCTGACACTGTCTCAGGTGAACCATGTTGGAGAAGTGCGCAGCACCCAGCAGGCGCCGACTGTAGTTGTATCGGAGAGAGCAGCGCCTGACCTGAGGGCGGAGAACAGTGTGGTCTCCTACGGCAACGGAACAGTCAGCATCCACAGCGAGGGAAATTATAAAAGCAACAGGTGATGGGTCGGTGACGCATGAACACCACAGTCTGTCCTCAGAGAACAGGACACATTAGAAAAACATGCATCAGCCCTGAGCCTTAACCCTTTAACTGCCATCTGGTAGAGCACATTCTGAGAGACTATATCTCACTGAAAAATGTGTTGAACCTAACACAGATAGATAGATAGATAGATAGATAGATAGATAGATAGATAGATAGAT
>OOFC01016208.1:28178-39284 GCA_900323345.1 Pseudochromis fuscus | reverse complement strand
GGTGCGGGCCGGACTGGGAAGCTGTCCGGCATTGTTTCTGGTCGGGCTGGAGACGTAATCGTTGGGCACCACCGGGGGGCGCACCGGCTCCAGTGTCCTGTAGGGGGAGTTCTTCCTGCACATGCAAGAGTTAGGTGTGAAGTTAATGGAGAGACAAACATGGAGGACTGGTCCCAGTACGTCTTGTGTCCACATCCTGCCAGGAGAAGACACGTCTGTTACATCAGCAGAAACACAGCAGGTGAGTTTGGACGAAGACAAATCTCCCAGAATGCACCAAACAGTAACAGCTGCAACAATGTGCAGCTGATCTCTGAGTTTAGTTTTCTCTGTGAGTAAATCAGAAATGTAAAATCTGCTCAGTTTCAGAGACGTGAGGAGCAGCTGGTGAGTTGTCATGTTGAGAAGAACAGTCTGGAGCTCCTGAGTTATTCAGCGCTGCCTCTGATGTTTAATTTATACATGGTCAGTGCAGTGTGAACCAGGCTAGCTGCTATGCTAGGTGTCTCATACAAGATGTTCAGGTTAATTGTTAGCCATAGATTCCTTCTTAATTTAAATTCTGTTTTCTCTTGGAGCGAATAACAACACTGAACTGGTGTTTACAGGTAAAGGTGGGAGTGGTTGTTAGAAATAAAACTTCTTTAGCCTGAAAACACAAAAAATCTTTATTCAGCTGTGAAAGAGTCCTGTAGATCATTTTGATTTACAGGATAATAAAGGAAAAGGACTGAAACAGCATTTCCACAGTTTATTACACTGGGAGCTGTTTGTTGTTGTTAACGTGGCCATGTTGGTTTTTTGGAGCTACAATTGACCATATTTGGACATGAAGGAAGGAGTAAGAAGGCAGTGTTCATTTTTATACACAGTCTATGGCTGACCAGGTTATATTGACTGTATTCTAGCTTAATAATATTTAATGACATATTTTAAATAGAGGTCAGTGCTGTACAGGTGCCATGAAGGCGACTGTATTACATCATTAACTGTCCCCTCTGTGTATTAAGCTTTTGCCTGTTAAGCTTGAATCTGTTAAGGTCATGTGTAAAGGTCAGGATGTATTTTTAGAGAAGTAAAACTCCTCCAGCATCACACACTGAGCAGCATAAGAACAGATGGGGTGAGGATTTCAGCAGCATCTGTAGCATCAATAAACACACTTCACTCAAAGTTTGAATGATGTAAAAGTAAAAACAAAAACACACACAGTCACACCTTTGTCCTCTAAAATCCACATTTACACAGCAGCTCAGGATAAATGGTCATCATAACTTGTGTAGTGTGTGATTAAAATTCAGAGCTGTTCAAACAGGATTTATTTCTCTGGGGGGAGTGAGGTGGTTTGATTATTGTCCACTCTGGCTGCTGATTTTGTGTGAGTCATTTTTTCTCATCAGTAATAATTACAGCTACGATTTAATCCCATTTTCCAGCCATCTTCCTTCAGACCTGCCTGACACCACATCTTTAACATTTCAAAGTAAATCTCTTTCCTTCGCTCGCTGTGAAATTTGGCTTTTGTGTTAAAACGTAGGTTAAAAATATTTTTGTCGAAACATGTGAACGACATCGAGGCCTGTTTGAAAATAAAAACTGAGGGAGATTGACACTCTGTCTCTCAGTAAGAGGCAGTCGTAACATCAGCTACAACTTGGTACCATTATCCTCATTTAAGGGGCTATTTTTATTAACGATTTTTGTCGACCAATCGTTACACACCTGCTGGATTTGTCTAAATTAGTTAAACTGAAGTCAAACACAAAGAGCTACGAGCATCTCCTCCATGTAACATAACCACAGAGATACAGAAAACTGTCAGAGGATAAATTGAAGAAAACTTCAAAAGGATTTCTGAGCATGAACTTTTACTCTTTACTGTGAATATTAACTCTTCCTCCTTCAACTTCTTCACTACGTTTTTTTTGTTTTAAACTCCAGAAAACATTAAATGATCACAATGTTCAGCTCTTTGGGAACAGTTACAACTTTCTTCTACTCAGTTTTTATGCTTTTGTTAAAATATTTAACTTTCAACTGCTCTTCAGTCATTTTACTGTCTCAAAATCTTCAATTTTTTTATTATTTTTTGAGAAAATCTTCAGTATTTTTAACCAATTTCTGGCAAATTACTCCATCTTTAAACCTCCACTGTAATTTTTTTCCTAAAATGCATTTGTGTGTCTTTTCCAGATCCTGTTCTCACTCAGTTTAAAATCCCGTTCACAGAGTTAATCTCGTCCAAATGTTGCTTTGAGCAGGAACACAACAGAATGTGAAGATGATTGTGTGAGTGTGTGTGAGTGTGTGTGAGTTGTCAGGAGGCCTGTTGATTTGCAGCACGATGCCAGCTCACTGCAGTGTATTTGTCTCTTGTCTCTGTGTGAACGTTGGTGTGTGTGTGGAGGGACAGACGCACTTGGCTCACAGACCACAGCTTAGATTCAACCAACTGCTGAGCTGCTTCTGTTCACTCTTTTCATAAATACAAACACTTTCTAATTTTATTTCTTATTATATTCACACAAATGTGAAACTTTTTTTTTCTGGACTTTAGGTTTAACAAAGTGTGGGTTGTCTTATTGTGAAGGACTGAACTAATACACAACACGACTTGTTGTTGATAGACCTTTGAAACCACAGCTTTAAGGGTGAGGTGCAGCAGCCGGATGATCAGCAGGGAACTCGGGAGAGGAAGGAACAGGACACTAACAGGGGGACTGGTGGTGCTGGTCCAGCTGGCACTGGACAGTCAGCCCACCTGGCTGCACACATAAACATACAGTAAATTAAAAGTTAAAGAATTCCTGCATGAGAGCTCTTAAACAGTAAATACTCTCAGCAACAGTCAGCAGCTTGACTTGAAACTACAGCTGCATCAACGACTGTTTGTGCTGATTAATCACAGACTGCTGAAACATTTAGTTGATTAATTAGACTATGACTCACATAATTATTAAATAGCTCATGTTTAGCTCACAGCTTTTAAATTTAACACGAGATTGTTTAAATGATGCGCTGATTAATAATAAAGATCAATATTCATTCAAAAATACAACTTTGCTGTTGATACCATACTGTTTACTTACCTCTAAATACCTATTGATCTATTGAGCATGTACAACTCTCAGTTTTTGTTGTTGCAGCCTCCTCTGCTCTGTACCTCTTAAAACTTACTCATGAACATATCTGATTTTGATGTTTATTCTTGTCTAAGCTAGCAGCTTGAAGATTCATGCATGCTGCTTTCTGATTGGAGCAGCAGCTTCAACACACAACTAATGGAGGATATTAATGTGCTTAACACTTAGCGCCAGTTTGCAACAAATACTGATGCTCCTCAGTCAAATCTGAAGACATGAAATCCAGAGCTTCAGATCTGCTGTGACTCGGTGACTGTGAACGTCTATATATCTGCCTGCTAAGAAAAAAAATCTCCTATTTTGATGTTTTCTTCAGTATCAGAGTAATCCAGTGATATTTGTACATCAGTGGGCAATGCTACTAACACCTTCATCACATGACAACTTGAATATGTACAGGATAAAAATCTGTTCAAGCTGTAGCTCAGTAACTGTCTCCATTAACAAAGGGGGAGGCAGATTAGACACAGACTCTCAACTCTGTATTAGAAGTATCAGATGTTACACTTTCCCCAAAATGTATTTTATGTAATCTTTGAAAAATGGCTTTGGACCTCCCATCATTTGAAGAGAACAGGAAAGAGGAGAGATGGATGTGAGAAGAAGGAGAACAGAGGAGATGCAGTAAGAGAGAGATGTACCTAAAGAAAGTGAGATGGTCAACGTGAGATGAAGGGAGTGAACAAAGACCAAGAGAGAGAGAGAGAGAGGGGAAATAAAAAATAAGACAAAGGAGAAAGGGAGTGAAATGGAGATGAAGATAAAGAGGGAGAAGTAAGGAGGGATACAGCTGGGTGACCTAGATGTTTGAGAGGAGAGAACACAACAAGCTTTCACAACGCATGACGTTATTCCTCTGAGCACTGTGTGTGTGTGTGTGTGTGTGTGTGTGTGTGTGTGTGTGTGTGTGTGTGTGTTTCCCCTCTGCCGGGTCAAATCTGTAATAAGCCTGCCGCAGGATACTCTGTCCTTCCACGAGAGACAAACACACACACACACACTTGTTTTAAAGTCAGTGTGAGAGTGACACGTGCATCTGTGACAGCAGATTTCCAATTTCCCATTTCCATTGATATAAGTTAATTATACATGTGTCACACTTAGTGTCTCACACATTCAGGACACAACAACAGTAACACACAACAGAGGAAAGTACAAGAAGTAAATTCACTTAAACACGACCATGAAAACACACGAGGAACAGACATCACAGGAGATGTGTGTGTGTGTGGGTACGTACCCTAAGATGCCCTTTCCTGCCCTCGGAGGGCTGGGGGGTTTCTGGGTGGGGGGATTGGACCGGGACAGACCTCCTCCTAGTTTCATGTTCTGCTGTCCATTCACCTGTGGAGGAACACAGTGTTGGAGGTCAGCGCTCAGCTCCAGCCTGTGACCACCCCTCCTGGATATGTTCAAAACTGCTCTGACCTGAAACACAACTGGAATCCACAGGTGTCCTGTGCTAGCAGGCACTAAGACCCTGTTTACACTTTAAAATCAGATCACAAGTGGACACCTGAGACACATCTGTGGTTACACCTGCATTTAACATGTGTCTCCAAACCACCCTGCTCTCTTCTCATGTTCAGATGTCACTACAGCAACATCACATCCACCAGAAAGGCAGTTCACAGAAGAGTGAAAGCTGTGTCCACTTGTGAACTGATCACCTGAGATGCATCCTAAAACCAAGTGTAAACAGGGTCTAAAATGTTAGAAGCAGATCAGTGAAGTCCAGGAAGCTGCGAGCTGGATCTGTCCTGGACCACGATCACTCATCCTGTCACACCAACAGTCTGTTACTGATTCAACATGACTTTGAAGTACCCTTAGCTTAACCTGCTGTATGAACTCTGTCATGTTGGTGACCATCCCTCAAATTTAAGGCACAGCTTGCTCCATTAAAAGCCACACAGTGAAGTTAAAGAGGGTGGACAGCTGCCACCTGTGGGGTCAACTGTTTCATTTTTTTGTCTTCATCCGTGGTATTTCTTATCACCTCAGTTACAGACATCAGGAGCATTTTCCTTGTAGTGTGTGTACATGTGTTGTGCATCCTTACCTTGAACCTCAACAACCACTTAACACGTCATGACAGCAAAGGGAACGGGACAAAGAGAAGAGGAGAAAAAGTCGTCTAGAGGTTAGTGACAGTGCAGCAGCATCATGCAAACATCATCAGCCTTTAGAAACAGAGAGAGAGCTGCAGATGTGGACGGACTCAGAGAGAGAGGCAGACACCAGAGATGAGGAAGCTGCTGTTAAATGATGTAATGCAGCTCTAACAGTGAAGAGTGCATGTAAATAAATGATCACTGTGAAAACATGGAGACTAGATAATTAATGCTACTTGTCCAACACACGGGTTGTTGACACGTTTGCAGCTGTGTGCTTTACATATTTAGTGACACACTGACACACAGTCATGCACACAAACATGCAGCTGTGGATGTTGAGAGTGGAGTTATGATCAATTCTCATGTCTGTATTTCTGTTTGCTGTCAAAGTTGTACAGAAATATTGATTCAGGTGGATTTTAGTCACCTCTGGTATGTGGACTTTACTGCTTACAGCTCAACAAGAACATACAAATATCCCTTTTTAATAATTACTTCCAAGAGATACAACCAGATAACTCCTGGTCTAGACTCTTTTCATTGGTTACCGTTGGTTACATCCTTTAAATCACCTAAATTTGGGGATGGTCTGACCTAGAGGTGCATGTTTTGTTGTATAGTCCACCTACCTTGACTCCATGCCCAATGTCATCCAGCACACTGTAGTCAATGGGCTTCCTGATGTAGCGCACCGGCCTCTCCGGATTGGCCGGAGCAACGATTTTATGAGAGCGAGAGGTGTTTTTGTTCGTGGTCAGGATGCCGATCTCCCGCCTCGCCACCTTCTCCTTGTGAATGTCAACGGTCTGAAAGGAGAGAGTGTGAAGACTGAAATCAGTGTCTTACTGTCCTCTGTGGTCATTTCAGTCCTGCTTCACATCTGAACACGTCAAATACACCTGTGGATCACTGCAGGAGGTCTGTGAGGCGGGACTTGACCACATCCAGAGGACGGCAGTGGCTCAGTGGTAGAGCGGCCGTCTACCTGCCGAAGGGTCGGTGGTTCGATTCCCGCTCCTCCCAGTCATTGTCAGTGACACCTGCCCTGCATGAATGTTGGCTGAATGGTGGCGGTCGGAGGGGCCGTAGGCGCAAATTAGCAGCCACGCCTCCGTCAGTCTGCCCCAGGGCAGCTGTGGCTAGCTTAGCTTACCACCACCCGTGTGAATGAATAATGGTCTCTGTGCGAGCGCTTTGAGTCTAGACTTCCAGAGAAAAGCACCATATAAATCTAAACCATTATTATTATTATTATTATTATCACCACGTTGGTTGTTTAGAGAGAGAAGTGACCATATATGGATATAAAGAGAGGAATGAGGAGAAAGGTCTGACCCTTGAACCTGAGGATGCTACCTCACACTAAAAGAGTGCAACTGTTCAGCATTAGTACAATTGGATAACGCCTTGGTGGAGGTTTGTTCTCTTTAGTACTTTCTAGTTCCTTCTCTTTTCTTCTTCTGAGCTAAAATCGTTTTTTAAAAGCTTCTGTCAAGGGGTAGCAGGAAGTAGGACCCAAACTTCTCGGGGACAAAAAAGGTCAAACTGAGGACGCTGCACAACAATGGCAGGGAAAACTACAACCAAACCAAAGACTAATACTCAAAGAAGTCAAAAAACTAGAACTACAGAAACTCTAGAAACACAAAACCACAATAGCAGGAACAGAAGACAAAGGAAAAGACCAAGACAAGACAGAGGCAGGGAGTATTTGTGAGGGAGCAGTGATTAGCAGACGAGACACAAGTAGGCTACATCAGGGCAGGGCCAGTAATCACACAGGATGTACGAGAACAAAGACAGGAAGTGATACTAAAACACAGAAGAATCCTTACCAAAATAAAACAGGAAAAGACAGTGACACAAAAACTAAGACACAGATAGTGAACCAAAGGAAAAATCTAAACAAAACTAGAACCAAAAGCAACATAATCACAAAAAACAAAACTACAAGGAGTCATGGCAGCTACAGGTTGTGAGCTAACCACGCCTCATGAGATGCATCCACTGTCAGAGCAGTAGGAGCAAGGTTTATACTGACCAGATGGTTTTCTCAAAGTGAGGACTTTTTCCCAAAAGTAGGTCACCATGTGTCTAAACTGTGGCCTCCAGTTTGTCCCTGATATAAAACAAATGTCACCGCACAGCACAGGTGGCCTATAAGACTTTCTCTGAGGTTTTGATATTCCTGCCTCCACCCAGTTACAACAGGGGGTGATGAAATTGAATTTGCTGTGGTTGGCTGTGGGCAGTGATTAGATGAGATTATAATCAACAACAATGTGTCTTTTGAGAAACAGTGTGACTCTGGGTAATCCACTGTCAGCGCCTGGGATGGGACGACATCTTCTTCCAGCTTCACAAAGACGACTGTAGACACTGAGCAAATGTTGCATGACAAGCAGAGCAGTTTACTTTAGACAACTCACACCTTGACTCGAGGATTACAAGGTTTTCCTGGAGGTTTCAGGCTTTCATCCGTGCATGGAGTCTGCTCGGTTGTAACAGATTGATTTTCCGAACCTGACTTGAGTTTTGTCAAATTACTATTTCCAGTTAGTCAGGAATGAGTGTCCATGATTCATTTTGAGCCAACACAGATGAATCATTGTAAAAGTGCTATGGATATAATTATAACAGCGCTGCAGAGCTTGTGGCTAAAGATAACGACATTACAACTTATGTAATATGCTTCATTGCTTGTGTCAAACTCTCTGCTTAACTCACGTGAAAACATGTTTTTATTAGCCCCACATTGTGTAACTACAAACGGCAAATACCTCAGACTAAAATATCACAATCACTGTTGGATTGCTGTGACATTTGGCTCAGATATTCAAGATCTCCAAGGAAACAATCCCTCTGATTTTTTATCTGATGCCACCAGCAGGTCAAACAAATTTCACTGAGCACTAAGTAATATCAGAGATGGGCAGGCACATTCATGGTCTAAGGAGAATACCTTCTGTTGACTGAACTGCTTCCCAAACATTGAATCTGGTGCCTTCATGAGGTCAGATGTTTTTACAAAGATGGCAGCTTCTCAAACCCTCAGGATTGGCTGTAGTCTTGTAATTAGGGTGAACAGACACTTTAAAAAAAAAGTTTTTTCAAGAGGATGAAGGAAAAAGCAGCATTTTTAACTCCACCACCAAAGTTGTGTTTTCGCCTGTATTGTTTTGTTTGTTTGTTTGTCTGTTCGCAATGTTATGGACAAACTTATGGTCATATCTCGAAGATTTTATTTATGTTTTTGTTTTTTGACATTGAGATATCCTGTCAAAAAAAATATTCCTGTCTCTTGTAAAGGACAAATGTTGTAACCATAGACTGTATGTAGAAATGGATGCAACAACAGAGTCTCAAAAGTGAAGCCAATGATGAAGTGGAAAAAAGTGCAATACCAGTGATGGCCACTAGATGCTGACTCCAAAAAACTCTGACTCCAGTAGATGTCATTTTCAATCTAAAAGTCATACTGGTGTCATTAGCTAAAGTCAACTCTTCTCATCAGTGATCTGTTGGTCCAATAAAATTCCTAATTAAGTAAATATTAGGCTTAGAAAAAACTGGACGATTTATGCATGAGGCTAGTTTGATTGGTTGAGTTCAGGTCTGGTTTCATTGGAGATCTTCCTCTTTGTGTTTTCCATAATCTAGAGAAGATGTGGTTAGTTTGATAAGATCATCATCTGTTTTTCCTGCATCAAGGAAACTTCCACAAAGAAAGTTCCACCGAGATTTGAACTCGGATCTCTGGATTCAGAGTCCAGGGTGCTGACCATTACACCATGGAACCTCTGTCTGGGCTCATCACCAATGAGACTAGACCTGAACTCAAGTCTCATGTACCTTGGACAGTGTCCTAAGCCAGCGGTCCTCAACCTTTTTTGCACCACAGACCGGCTTAATGTAGGAATTATTTTCATGGACCGGCCTTCAAGCAGATGAATACAGCGAAAATAATATAACACGACCGGCAAAAAAGTTGTCCTCTTCCCCTTTGCAAAGAAGCTCTCCAAAGATGTTTGTATTTTATTCATTTTCGCTAGTTTGCGGGCGTATTTTTTGGCCAACGTATCTGACGTTATCCGTAATAGGTGATACGTTGTATCACATGACCGAGACAAGCGTATTGACGTGTCAAGAGGCACAGGCAAAAGTTAAGTTGAAGAGAATCCGGTCATTCCTTTCAAAATAAAATGTCTTTCAGACTCTAATAATCAATGCAACGGAAGTGATATTTTTATTTATTCTTTCTGTGCGGCAGCTGTAACAACTGCCCCACGGACAAGTACCAGTCCCCGGTCTGGTGTTTGGGGACCACTGGATTACAGCATTGACATTTGGATTGTGAAATCTGTAGGTTACTCAGACCACAGTATAGTGTACACAATGTAATTTATTTTATGTAGAGGCATGTAGTATGTAAGGTAAAGAATGAATTGCTCCTTTATGTCTGTTTCAGTGTATTTCTGTGTTTACGAAATTTAGTTACCTTGTGTTAAAGTACTACAACAATCCATCAGTAACTTAAGTTTAATTGTTTATTCCTCCATGTTTATTTTCTAAAGAAAACATTGCAAGACAAGCAAATATGTTTCTGTAATTACAAAGATTCCCTTTATAATAATTAAAGACACTGAATGTCCTTGTTTCTATGTCAAACCAATTTTAGTTCAGCCTCACAGTAATATGAGCGTTCACTCTGGATTGTCTGTATTCGAATGAATTTCCAGAACTGCCTCTTGATGGACTTTGACTGGTACCTGGTGTGTCTGCTGCCTGTCTGTCAACACTAGATACCCTGAGCGTGAGGCTGTGTGCCGGCGGACCGGTTTCACCCGGAGCCTGTAACTGCTGCCAACACGTAGGGGTGGATCACACTCCTGCCCAGAGCACCAGAGACATAACGGGGTCCTTAAATTGCTCCTGACTGACTCCTGGCTTTGAGCAAGCACGGGCACATTTAAAGAAGAGAATGCATTCTTTCCCAAGCCACACAACATGTGACCGAAGGTGATGAGTTCATGGTCTAAGCTTTGAGCCGTAAGCTGGGGTTCTGACAATGTCTGTCTCTTTCCATCTTTGCCTCTGTCTTCAAGTTTCACAGGCCGCTCTCTCCCTCAGAAGTGTCCCTCCCCTGCCCCAGTCTTGACTCCTCACTTTGTCTCCACGCTCAGCTACACCTCTCCAGTTACGTGGCACCACACCTCCTGGTTGTTATCCCCTCAGTCTCTCTCCTTTGACTCCATCCCCACCCTCTCACGCTGAGGGGTGACACTCAATGCCTTTAATGTGGCCTTGGCCCCATGTTCCTCCTGCCTGTTGGACTCATCCGGGCGCAGTGGATCCCAGCTCCACCCTGGGTGATTGATGGCAAGGATGCCCTCTCCTCTCGCCCTCCACGCCCCACCCCCGGTTAGGCGGACAGCATAGCGTTTCATGAGCTCATCTGTGTGGCGCCCAGGAGCTGCACCTCAAACGCAGGCACCACTCTTGTCTCGCCCTGTACGACTCCCTGGGGGACACAAAGCACATGTGACCTCCCTCTACCCAGCCTGCAACCTCATCTACACACAACCCTTCAATACTCTCACTGTATCATCACTGTCGCCACGCTCAATCCCTCTGACAGCCAAACTTCAAGGGTTAGCAACATTAGCATTTCAATTGGCATCGTAATCCGCTCATCAGATTACTCACTGAATGTCTTCAGTTTTATTTACATATACACACACACACACACCCCACACACACACTCAAGAACTTCCCCTTTCACTCTGCATTCTCCTATACTTAACAGGAAGATGCCACAAAGTTCAGTGCACAGCATCTGTTGACAC
>OOFC01016208.1:5340-28158 GCA_900323345.1 Pseudochromis fuscus | reverse complement strand
GTCGCCACGCTCAATCCCTCTGACAGCCAAACTTCAAGGGTTAGCAACATTAGCATTTCAATTGGCATCGTAATCCGCTCATCAGATTACTCACTGAATGTCTTCAGTTTTATTTACATATACACACACACACACACACACATACACACATACATATATATGTGTTTGCAAAAAAGCATTCATGTAATGCTGCGTCTAAGTGTCACATACCTCTACCCCACTAGTGTCTATCTGTGAATTATGTCTCTAGTGGATGGTTTCACTGGTCATAATTTACACCCAATGCCATTGTTCAGTGCCACTATGAGCATGAGGGATCACCACCTTTATGTAGCTGGATGGAAAGTAAAAGCATGAAAGTGAACATGGATCCCAAAAGAGACGTAATTAAAATTAACTATAACTATCTTCCTCTAACAACAAACCTAAAACACCCCAATGATGGTTTATTGTCATTGAACATAATCTGGGAATCTGAAAATACTTTCAACATGCCTGACACCAAAGTAGCTATCAGATAAGGATGATAAATAAAAGCTTTTATGTTGCAACATCCCAGTAAAAGTCCAGACAAGGGCTCTTATTACATGTCAATTCATTTACTGTCACATGAGGCAAGCAAAAGCAGCAAATTGTCACAACTTATCAGCTGTACCATTTTCGCAAAAAATTCTTAAAGAGGAAGAACTTTCTGCTAATAACTAATTTACTAATAATATGGCATGAGGAAGCTAATGTGATATCCCCCATTGGTTTATGGACTCACATTTTGAAGCCTTGTTCTCCATGTAAGTTGTTTGGAGCCAGAAGTGACCATTTTTGGATATGAAGGGAGGAGTGAGGAGGCGGGTGTAATGCTTGAACCTGGAGATGCTGCCTTATGTGTATGAGACATGAGTTCAAGTCTAGCCTCATTGGAAATCAATCAATTTAGCCACGCCCCTTAATTCCTCTCTTTCTAATATCAACTAAATGTTGAAATTAATATCAGATGGGCCACCAGATTACTAATAAGAGGAGCTGACTTTGATTAATGACATCAGAATGACTTGGATGTGAAAATAATGTATTGACTGAGTATTACATGTTTTTAAAATGAAGTCAATTGGTGCGAGAGTTTTTCAGATCCTGCATCTAGTGGCCATTGGTGGTATTGCACCTTTTTGCACTTCCTCGTCGGCCTCATATTTGACGTCCGGTTGCTTCGTCCATATCTATATACAGTCTACGCTCCCACTTTACCTTAACCTCTCCTGGGAAAGCTGATAGAGGCCTGTCCTCTGCATGTGGGACATTCCAAATGGGAAGGAATCTGAGGACACTGATCACCTAATCTCTCCGACCGAAGCAGCACCTGTTGGGGCAACGCTGGACTGGAGGGAAATATCTAGATCAGTGACAGCTCTGTGTTGACCCGATACACCTCGCTCTGTATCAGCTGGCAGCTACTTTAATGGCCAATCGTCAATTTACACAGACGTGATGATGGACCTCACTAAAACTTTATGCAGACCAATTTATGTGAGAGGTTACTATCATATTTAACTTTTGAAGACACTATCTAATTTTAGCATATTTGATTTTACTTTATCTACCTTTACTTCCTGTGCCATTGGGTATATTTTGGGTCCATTTGGAGCATATTTGTGAGAAATTATTACAATTTTCTGGGAATAGGGCGTTTGATTTGCTGTGAGAGCGTTGCTGAAGGAGCCATGTGACTCAGATGAAACCAGATCATTCATGTAAGAATAGAGCACCAATGAAAGGACATACAATACAGTCTACAAGTTCTGCCTGACAGCCAGTCAAATATCTCACCCAGCTGTTCAGGAGGTGACCATGTGCTGAAGAAGACCCTGAGAGACTGTGAGCTGGGACATAAATCACAGAGGAGGACGCTGCAGTTGCTGCTTGTGTCTGCATGTGGTGAAGACATTGAGATTGTTGCCATAGCTGCTTTGGAGGACTTGTCATTAGATGTGTTTGTGATATCGCTGTGTTTACACTTGGGGTTTGTAATCCGCTCTCAGCGAGAAATTGCCTGCTGCCTATAAACACTTGCTGTTTCTTAAAAGTAATAAATCACCACATCTATTAAATCAGAGCTGAAAAACAAACTATTTCTATAAAAAGCTTATTTCTAAAAGTGGAATCCATAATAAATGTTCAATTTTGGCCTTTAAATTTGACAGTGTAGCAAAAGTTATATGTCATATGAGTACTTTCCTGGATGCCACACACGTTCTTTGTGTAGACTACAGTATGACTGTATCCAAGCTCTGGTTGGTTGTGATAAATGATCTGGATTGCTCATGGAGTGAGATTGTTAATGTGGCCAGAGGAGGTCTAGTTTTTCCTTTTGTCCAAGGTTATTTAAACTAAACCAACCATTCCTTTAAATGTCTCAAATCCCTTACAGCATGGGCCACAGCCTTAATGCCTGACAGAGGAACGGTGCTTTGCATGTAGCCTGATTATTATCTGCTACACAAATTGCTAGCAGCTGCGTTGTTCACGGCTGATGGTCCCATAGTTTATGTATCGAAACTGTTGGAATGTGGACAATTACCACTTTCACTTTCTCACAAAAGCCCTAATACAGTTTGTGTAAACTATTCTCTTGAAAATCCAATTTTAAAGTGCCTCTTGGGCCAGTGCTTCCCATTTCATTCAGTTCTCTGGTAGCAAGGACAAACAGGAAAGGAGACTCAATTTCATGCAAAAATATGATTGTTTGTCACATATTGCCACATTTTATTTGAACCTTTTGCTTAACTTAGGTTTCATGTAAATGAAATAAGTTTTTACCACCCACCACTAAGGTCTAATTTTACCCAAGGCTGGGCTGGACCACTGTACTTCTGTTGTGATTCAGGGCTCACAGAAAGAGGAAACCACAAAGGTTACAGTTGAACTCTCCAAAATGTTGCTTTTTTTGCTGCTCATCACGCTGATTTGTCACAGTCCAGGCTGTGTCAAAGTTGAGCTAATTCTCTCCACAATGAGCCAAAACCTGGATGGATGGATGGATGGATGAATGCCTTTGTGGGTTTTATTTCAGGAATCGTTGTGATTGGTAAAGTATGAACAAAACACTTCCAGGATAATCACAAATGCAAAAGTTATTTGCACTTTCACTACAATAATAAAGTGTTTTAACTTTCATGGTTCCTGGCCACTGGTTTTATTGTACTGGTGCCTTGGATCCCTTACCATATAAAAAAACTATATAAATTCAGTACTGTAAGGAACAAGCAAGTAAAGGCCAATTCATGGTTCTTGCCTGGGTCCATATGATGAAAAATGTATCGTCACTCCACGGACTATTTGTGTGCTGGAAAAGTAAACTGGATGCTAATTTCATGCTGGTATGTATGTCCTGATGTTTTCAGCTTTATTACAATATACAGCCAAACTCATGAACATATGAGTGTGACTTCCTGACAGCAAAGATAACTTCTTCATTCAGTGTGTTTGGCTGTGAAATATGTATATTTATGAAAAAAATGTAGTTGCCATGTGGGGAATATATCTACATAGGTGTGACCCCAATTGTAGTATGTGGAGATACACAAGCAAGTCCACTGAAGTGCACAGTTGTCTGCAAAAAAAAACAATGAATTGACTGATATCATTTTCCATCACAGTCTGATACATTTGAAAAATGTGTCAAAAATTTGAATTTATAGCATTTTATAACACTTCCTTTGTCAACAAACAAGGTTGTAGGTCGGACAAAAAAAATATTTATTGGCTGAGAACTCGTATCATCCATGAGTGAAGAGATGCTTGAGGGTTAAACATCGACAATCGTACAATTTTCCCGAGTGTCTACTTTTGAAGGAAAAAGAGTTGTAATGCAGGGAGGTGAAAGTAGACCGAACGTAGTTCGGTTGTCTTGTTGTCAAAAGCTGCAGAGCACCTTGTGAGTGGTCGAACAGTTTAACCTATAATTACTACAATTAAAATAATACTCATATTAACAAAGAAAAATTGCTTCCAAATGGTCTTTCACATGTGAAGGAAAACGAAAAAGAAAAACACATGGCACAATCTGGCTTCAGAGTTCTGGCACCGGAGCATGACATGTCAAATCAGAATTAATTTTGCATAGAAAATGAGTAACTGTAGCTGGTATTATAATAATATACAGAATACAGGGACTATTTTTACTGTATAAGACAATGTACGTTTTGCTGCGGGACTGAATTTCCAGAAGCAGTATTCATACATGGTTGTTTTGTTGGTGTACTCAGAGCGGGAACTCCCCGTGTACTTTGTTGGACATGACTACAAAGCTTGAAGGTAGGCAAAACAACTTTAATGCGTCTTAGAGCAGCGCTGAGAGGATCCAGAAAGTTGCTCATAGACCACATAGCTAGAAGATCAAGGAAGGGGGTAGAAGACGGGATGTGGTGTGAGCACAATACGTTAATGTGAGATTTAGGAGCTCCAGTGATTGATCATTTCCATCCTAATCTCCCACTCTAAAGTGGTCTCTCCGGACAAAGACACATCAGGGGAATACAGTAAATATTACACATACCACCCTGACGTCTGACAACCTTCTTTCTTTCTTTTCTTTTTTTTTAACAAGGAAAATTGCAGGGGTTGACATCAAAGTCAAAAGCACACTGCCGAAATCAAAATGTCAGCCGTATGGCCTATAAAAATCACTGGACCCCTCACTCCTGTGATGAAGAGAAACAAAAGAGACTCCAAAGTCAACACAATTTTCTCCCCGTCTCCAGAAAAAAGCCCACTTGCAGGTTTTGTCCTTCTTCTGCTCATAGACTGAAGAACACTGTTGAAGAGACCTCCAGTGGTATTACTGCTTTATGATTTTTATTTTTTTTCACCTCTGGCAATAACAGCCTCATGTCCGGTAAGCGCCCTCCCAGTGAAGAATTGATGTAGAGGCCTGTTTTGCTGAGGAGTGTGAGGGAGTGATCAGAGGAGTCCTGTGGATAAAATCGCACCGCTGACCCTGGACATCAGTGATTGATGTCAAATGTGACCATGAAACTCAATAGGGGTTGTTGTACTTTTGATTTTATTGGCCACCATGTCAGGCTGCCTGCTCTCTGTGGTGAGAGCCGCGCTGCTACAGTATAAGTCTTTGTACACGCATGCTGCCCAACACCAATGTAATGATACGTTAGGGTTTGGTAATTGAATTCTCAACCTATTTGTAAAGACAACAATAAACAGAGTGATCCCCACATGACAGCCATCTGACCTCAGTGATATAGAGGATTACACCCTGGGTAATTTTGAGTTATGTAAATGGAGTTTTTACAGTGCGTTACTCAGCTTTTCAGTAGAAGAGCACAAAACATAAGATTGTAATAATTTCCATGTTGTGAAATGCTAGCATTTTTTTATCAATAAATAGGGGGAACTCAACCCTGTGTCCTGGAAAGTACATTTAATATACTAAATTGTATCCCAGTTATGTTGTGATTAAAAACAGAATTTGCCTCAGTTATGTTTGCAGGCAATGTTTTATTGAGTAATATATTGTACACAAGTCTTTGGATAGTGGTCAGAATGAATAGTGGATAAACCAATGGCGGTGTGGGGGTTGGGGGGTTATACAAGAGCCCAAGGCTTAACATCCTCAGTCCCACCTGGGTTTAGGAACCATTCATGGTTTTGGTTCAATTCCAGTGGAGCAAATATGTCGTGTCTCATGGATTTTGTTCTCTAATAAACCAAGACAAAAATCCTTCCCTTAATCGTAACCAAGACCTTTGACCGCCTTAACATAACCATAAATGTTGTAGTTGAATGATGCTTTAGGGGCTACAACCAGCAGCTGTCACGGGACAAGTGTAATACAATACATTTTCAATGAGCATTTTACTGCTATGCCAAGTCTCAGTACAAGTTGTTTATAATGATTGATACATTTCCTGCTTATGTTTTCTTCATTTTTTTATTTATTTGTCATTTCTGGGGAAAAATACTTTCGACCATGTTCATAGAAAATGTGCACGCAAACCACTGACTCGACATTGCCTGATAAAGGGTTAACAATCCCATTAACGCAAGATGTTTATGTTGAAATCCCCATCTCATTATTTGAGCTGTTTGTAGAATTTCCTCTGATAGTTGATGCAGCTTTATCTTTGATTCTTATAACTATTTTCTGGCATGTATCAGTTATCCTTTACACGCCTAATACACAGGGAACACAGACGTACTGGGTCTGTAAACAGGAGCAAGCTGTTTGCAATTTACTGACATCATGTTACACAAGAGTTCAACCTCAAGTTCACACAGTTACCCCTTGCTGCCATTTGAAGCTTTAAGAGTGTGCAACCATGATATTGTTGGCAACTGGTCGTCCTGTGTGTGCTTGACCAGCGTGAGCCACAGCTAGTGGGTGGTTTGACCAATGGGACCAACAAACCTGAGTTGACCAGGGTGGGTCTCTGATAAATGGTTTTGCAGGGAAAATCTGCAGCCTTTAAAATGTCACGGTTCATTGTGGAGGCTGACTCAAATATGATTCCCACACATCATCAACCATCCAAAACTCCACCTGTGTTGAGCCTACCATTTCCTGAGGCACGCATGTACACACATATGCACATAAATCCACAGTGAATATACTGGTTATGCAAAATATCATGACTTTCAGACATAAACTTTGCTCCACAAATTATAATAATTTTACACAGTTTAGCTGGAGCAGCAGAGGCGGTGGTGTAGTTTTGAATCTAAGAAGCGGTGGTGCAGTTTTTAACCCTGGTATACACCTCACTCATTGAATCCATCCTCAACATTTCATCCTGGTACAGCTCCCTCTCCACTAAACACAAAACAACGTATAGTCAATCAGCCCAGCAAAATCATTGGTTCCCCCAAAACTCAAATCTCTGAACTGTTTAACCGCCCTGTGATCAGGAAAGCCACCCTGATCACAGAGGACCCCTCTCACCCCCTTCATCACTCCTTCCAGTTACTGCCATCAGGAGGACGTGACAAAGTCCCACTGGCCCACAAAAACGTCTACAAAAATCTTTTATTCCCACTGCAATAAGCACCCTGAACAAAAGAAAATGAGTGCTACATTTTATTTATTTACCGTATTTTCCGGACTATTGACCACACCTGTCTATACGCCGCTATCAAATTTATTCGATCAGTTTCATGTGGTCCACTCTGACCGGGTCTGATGTGACAAGGCTAAATGTATCGGCGGCACGGAGCTTGCTAGCTTGTTAAAAGCTAGCGAGCTTCATGCCACCAATACATGAGCCACATCGGTGTTTAAGTTCAAAGCATCGGAAAAAAGTAACGGCTTATAGTCTGGAAAATACAGTATGGATTTTTATCAGCTGGTGCTTCTTTTAATTTTTCTTTTAGATATCTTCTTTGCGAGCTTGTGGTTTGAGTGTGTTTTTATACATTGTTAATTGTGGAGCCTGTCAAAGAGGAATTTCTGTCACCGTTTGGGACAGACAATAAAGTCTATCTATCTATCTATCTATCTATCTATCTAGCTATCTATCTATCTATCTATCTATCTATCTATCTAAAATGATTGTTATGCAGCAGTGGATGTGTGTGGGATTATACTGCAGAGAAATGCAGTGTCCACAGCGTCCACAGAGTGCAGTCAGAGCAATCGGGGGGGATGTAAAATACTGGCTGCATTTTTCTGCACATTTATGCATACTCAGAGAGGAGAAAAATAGACCCGTGGTTTTCCCTGATTTCTCTGGAACATGCACTGAAATGTAAACGAGTACAATAAATTCACTTTTAACTGCCATACTGGGAATTAGCCACATAGTCTGGACTTTAGGAACTCACGTACTTTCATTAAAAGCCACATCATGCCTTGTTAAAGTAACAATGTCCATCTCATAGAGGTTGTAGCACGTGTGTAGTGGAATTGTGCGATAACATCTGTGCTCAGAGACGTTGTGGTTTAAAACAAGTGTGTTGGCTTTTCACCACAGTCTCTTCACACTTTCCAAAATTGGCCTTTTTATTGCTACATTGTTGATTATTTGTCATCTGGTTCTCCTTGTTTATGTAGTGCTGTTTCTGCTGAGACTCTGCTCCCTGGAAGATGATGACGATGGCTGTGCCATAATGACATTTTAATATACATCTTAGGGGAGGCTGGTCGGACCAGGTCAGACAGAGGAGAGGGTTTCTGTTATGGATGTTTGAAATAACCCTGAGTTCAACTGAAGTAGTTTGTCTTTTGAGACGACAAGATGTAAGTCAGCCAAGGAAAGGAAAAGTGAAGTTTGAAACCTTAAAGTTTGGAAATATATTTTTATAGAGAAAAATATTATGCAAAAATATTAATGGTCTAGATAAAATATGTTTTCATTCATTGTTAGAAAAACTAGCAAAGTGCAAAGGAACGATTTTTCATTTACATATTTTAAAAATATGTTTTATTGCTGAGAATAAAATAAGTTTGCAAAATAAAAATGAAGTTGGAGTCCAGCAAAAATGCTTGCGTGGCTCTGTCCAACAATAACAACAGTCAGCTCCAAATATACTACGACATTATTGATCGTTTAATCAATTAGTTTTCCATTTTATGAGTGGTTATGTGCCAGACTAATTCTTGACCAGGAACAGTTAATCAGAACAACTTTTCTGTCCGGTAACAGCTCGTGACCATGAAATAGTTCAACTCATTATAACCTATAACCCCAACATAATTTTTACATGTGGTTATTTTCATGGATTCAACAAAGAGAATATAAAATCAAACATGCTTTCCCCCTGGTTAGTTACACAAAGCTTGATTAACTTATGCATGGATACAAAAGAAACGTTTTTCTTCTCATCTCATCTTTAACTAGCAGATTAGTGCATTTCCCAAAATATATACATAAAAAATACCCTGGTACTTTCAACATTTTATGTTTTTTTTCTTTAAAGTAATACAATTTTTAATTATACTCGTACTTAAGAAGCTCAGTGTCACATGTTTTGTACAAATATAGAAAGAAAAACAAGTCCTCAGAAGTATCAAAGTCCTTAATAAAGTCAATAACTATTTGTTCTTTGTCATCTATTCACTGGGAGTTCACAGGGCATCGAGGAGCACACCCAGTTAGCATATTGTGGTCTTTCCAGGAAAAAAAAAAAAAGCTTTGGAGGCAACTAGAGCCAACAGGGATGGAGAGAGCGAGAGAGAGAGAGGAGAAAGACAGCAGGAGAGAACGTAGCTATGTGCTAGGGAACTGGGGAGGCACTGGGGCATAATTTAAACAGGAGACGGCTGTTGCACAGACAGGAAATGAGAGGAAGGCTAGTTCCTGGGATGGGACTGAATTGGATGTTTCAGACCCAGACCGGTATCAGAAAGAGGAGACTTATGCGGTGCTGGTAAGGGTAACAGTAAGGTCATTGAGAGCAACATTTCCTTTTCTGATCATTGGGTGAGCTTGTCAGCACCAGTATCTCAGTTCCCACATCCCTCTCGAATCATTTCAATGGGTTGGATTCAAACTCTGAAATTCAGTCCGGAGCTGAATAAGACCTCCTGTTGCTGCGCCTGTTTATAAGCTCGGCTCCACTCTTATATGCTGACTGCTTTTATTTGAAGTTTTTGGGCAGTTTCATCCGATGGAAGGAAGTCGAGTTGAAAAGGCACAATATTACATCAAAAAAACAGGATAAAAATATGCTTAAGACTGGTCTGAGAATGCCCAATGTGACTGGGTTCTTTCTGAGACTGCGGTTTTGATTTAAAACAGACACACAATACTATAGTCAGGACCCCACTCCACCTAACCGTTCTCATGTCAGTGCGCTGGAGGAGCATGCAGGCCTAAGCTGCTCTGGACTGTGTAACATCCAGCCATCTTGTGAGTTCTCACTGCTCAGCTTCATGAAGTGCAGAGTCCAGTGCCAGCCCGCCAGATTACTGCCCCTAATCAATCTGATTAGCCTGAGAGGGTGGACACCTTGGCCCACATCTGGACTGCATGCTCCAACTCCCAGCAGTTTAGTCTGACAGCAACAGAGTCAATGCAGTTGGTTGTACAAGAAGCTGATCATTCAGTGACACTCAGCATGTTTACATGGACCACTTGTAATTGTAATAAATGCCTGATGGGAATGAAAATGCTTCATATACAAGCTGCATACACTGCATTCAAGAGGGGTGGTTTATGTTGATCCTCATTCAGATCTGCTTCCATGGAAACACTTGATCTGTTCACCTCTGCAAGTTTGGGGTGTTTATGTCTGCGCATATATGCCCCATGTGACATGATGTCTGTCTGCTTCCTCATTTCCAGAAACATAATGAGAGGAAATCACAACGGGTTGATTAAAGTCCATCATGAAGTAAAATAAAGCAGAGCATAAAGTACAGACACGAGTGAGTAAAGCAATCCAATATTATTTGAAAAATGAGCAACACTATCATGGCAGTTTGTTTACAAGCAGAAGCAGAATGTCTTCTTCTACGACAAATTGTTGGTAGCACTAGCGTAACATCATGAGTATAGGCCCCAGTGCAAATATTTTTTTTGTGCCCCAACCCCGCCTGAAACACAAGCGCACCTCGTACATGCTACACGCAGGCACGCACACACACACACACACGCACAGCCACTCAAGAGAAGCTAGGCTAACGCTAAACGTGTTGCTACGTTTTCTCGTCACTTTTCATCCACTTGCTTTGTTTTCTTGCTGAAATGAGAAACGACTCACCTCACGCCGTCGCGACTCATCATGACTGACAGGTATCAACGTGATTGGACAAATGATCTTTTCCTCCTCCCATACCAGCCACTTAGCGTTATCTTACCGACCCACCCCCAAGCTGTTCCCTTCACAATAACGGGGCCTGCTGCTTTTTTTTTTTTTTTCTCTTCCTTCATGGGCCCCTGACGGCGTCTGGGCCCCGGTGCAGCTGCACCAGTTGCACCGTCCATATTTATGCCACTGGTTGGTAGAGTGGACCGATGGGACGACACACCGCACGTCAGAAAATTTGTATCCAGATCAGATTGAGATGCATGAGCACATGTATCTGAAGCGGACATTTTAATCTCTGATCCAAAAGAATTTAATCTGATCGTGAAAAAACTGCTCATGTAACTGCTGCCATTGGTGGCAGCAACCTTTCTGTGTGCATGTCTGCAAGCTAAAGAGTGTATATACGTAAACGCTGCATGAATACCAAGCCAAGTCCTGGTAGATGAAGCATAGTAAGGACATTCATTGGAGGAATTTCTCATGTGCATTAAATTTTATGTTAAGAGTTATTATAAAGCTTTATTATGACAGATGACAATTCCTGGAATGTGTGGGAACTGAGGTATCTGCAGATATTAAACGCAATCCCAATCTAGCTGTTCAAATGAATTAATTTCAATTGTAACATTTTTAAGCACTCCCTTGTGAGGTCATTTCATGCATGCTTTAATGATAGAGAAATAGTAGGCCACATGTATCAGCCCCATTCCCCCAAACCTTCTCCGCTCACAGGCAAGAATAACAGGCACATAAGTCATTCCAGGCCTCCTATTTTAAACAGGTGTCACTTTGGTGGTAAAAAATGACATCTTAATTCAGAGGCGAGATGCTTTGTCAGAGAGGATTAACACATCATCAGGAGCGATTTATTTTTATTGTGCCACCATCATTTGGGTGGAGGTCGAGCACGTCAGTAGTTGTGGCCTCTGCTTGTCTCAGGGGAAACGTTGGAGTGACACATTCAGCCTTGATGTCTGTGGAAGAGGAGTCTTCTGTATCAGGAGATCACATGAGAGTGTTCGAGATGTGTTTTAAATTAGGTTGCTTAACATTCAATTTAAACATTCATGTGTGTAGTTAGGCTGTAAGACTGTTAGAGTAGTGTAACATTACTGTCAGCCAGACTAAGCTGCATTTGATTGAAATAGAAAAGTTAAAGATGAGTAAAATTACAAAGGAATACTTGGAGTTTCAAGGTTGCACCAAGTGTGTGAGGACATCGCTCAGAGTGATCAACATTTTCCTTCATTTAGAAGTACCATGGGGTTTGCTGCTTGGTGATACTAGACTTTGAGACGCAGTGGTGGACAGTACATTTACTTGAGTACTGTACTTAAGTATATTTTTGAGTATCTGTACTTTACTTGAGAATTTGTATTTTTTGGAAACTTTTACTTTCACTCCGCTACATTTCAAAGGCAAATATTATACTTTGGACTCCACTACATTCCTAGGAAGTGTGTCGTTACTTACTTTATATACAGTCTATGCTGGCAATGCATTTCAGGCAGTTTGTCCAGGTAGAGTTACCGTCGCGCAAATCGGCAGGAAGTGACCGGCAGCGGACCCGAACCATAAACAGGGAAGATAGAAAACAACACGGTTTTGTCAGTGTGCATTTAAAAAAAAAAAACGCTACACAGCAAGTTAGCCCTCTTGGTGGGGAAAAACAAGATCGAACAGTTAAAGTATTATACACACTCTGCAGGAAGGAGTTTTCTTTTCATCGAAGCATTTCAGATTAAAATACCACATTAACAGGAAGCAGACAGTAGTCGGGGATTGACTCGGGCACTGAGAACAATACAACAATGCACTGATATTGGAAACTGTCCTTTTACTTTGTACTTTTGAATATTTAAGTATTTTTAAATGCATGTACTTTTGAATACTATTTTTAAAAGTACGTACTTTAGTACTTTAACTTGAGTAACATTTTGACCAATAACTTATATTTGTAGTTGAGTAAGATTTGACCATGAGTATCAGTACTTTGACTCAAGTACTGAAGTTGCGTACTTTGTCCACCACTGTTGAGAAGAGACTATAAAGTTCTATGAAGTTTATTTAAGTGACTTCAAATGCAAAAATTACTTTACAGTCAGCAGGACCTTACTTGCATGCATGATTTTTACATCTGTGTTGAATGCTCCCTTATATTATTTATAGGATTTTTTTCTGCACTCACGACTAATTTTCTCCATGTTGCCTGAGGAAGAGGACAGTGACAGTATAATATAGTGATGGGGCAAAAGGCCACGCAGCAGGTCAGACAAACAAGCATTTTAGAAATCCCCCCTGCTTGTGTTTATATCATGAGATTTCCAAAAACAGATGAATTTTTCTCATATCTGGACAGCAGTCAGACTTTTCAAATCAAAGATGGCAGTTTCACAGGGTGTCATGTGGTGGATCTTACAAAGGTTTGACATAATTAAAGCTATATTTAAAGCAGCATGCACAGCTGTCCACCACCCAAACTTTCACTTTTTTAATGAATGGCTTTAAGCTTCAGACTCCATCATAATAAAAGTGTTGAAAACTCCTATCCTTCAGCTAATAGCACAGGAGAACTGGCATGCAGAAGCCTCCTCAGACTTGCTGTGTTACCGTCTGTTTCTTATAAAGGATATCAAACAGGGAGAGCTGCCTGAGCCACAAAGCACCTGTTTCCGACACTTCCACTACACGTGTTTGCTGCTGTGTTCAAAGAGCTTTCAGAGGATGAAGACACCAGTCGTGCTGCCTTTGGAAAACTACTGTACATGTTAGCTTTTAAACTGTGGTTTGGAGTTAGCGCAGCGGAGGTTTCTTGCTGTTGTTGTCGTAAGGCTTTCGCTGTTGACTTGCTGGTTTTCATTACCACAAAAAAAGGATAAACAATTAGTCAACATAAACATTTAGCAAATATTGAGAATTAGTTACTATTCACGTATTTAAATATACAATAATTCATCTGACTAACATTTAGTCACACCTAGCAAGTTACATTATTATGATGGTACAGATGTTCAACACTGTGGTTGTGATCAACAACGTGATGTGCGTGATAAGGACAGAAGACAAACATTTTCAGGAAGATTTCTGTGCCTCAACTCCTGCTGTATGAATAGATAGCACCATCTATAAACACACATGTGAAATGATAAAGCCAAGCGCATGGGAAGGACAGGAAGCAGTGGTATCTCCCATGTTTTTGGTAACGGCAGGGTGTCCCAGGTAGGATGTGATTGATGTTTTCACACACGTGCATTGTGTTTTTATAGCATCTGACACTTTGCGAGTATTATATCTTTAAATGAGCAATACAGTTGTCATTGCCTGAATTATAAATCAAAAAACAAAAGAATCACATGACATTGATGGATTCTCTTTGTTTCATACCACTGTATTCGTGCTTCCTCATAAAGAATACCACAGGAGTCATGCTGTTGCTAATCCCTCTGCTGTACAGGAGCATGCACTCAGTAGATTAATAAAAAATTATTGTGAGTCATATTTCTGACAAAGAAATAATCTAATGTTTTAAGTGTGAAGTCCAACTTACGGTTTTAGTTTCAGCCCGTCCTTGAGAACCATGTGCGCTGAGCAACATGTGAACATATTCACCAATACAGACCAAACTTTCCATAAACATAATTACATTCAAGCCTGAAAATAGTCATACATGTGAACGAAACTATGTGTATACATGGCAGTGAAATCTGCCTGTGAAAGGAGAAATCAAGCTTGAGAGACTGGTTTTCTGCAATCTATTGATTATTGAAACTACTTTGTATGCAAGACATTTAAAAAATCATGTCACTACAAAAATATGTTTGGATCTACTTCGTGCTGAGGCAGTTACACAAGGAATCACCTGCTCCTCTTTTGTCAACAGGTTTTATAAATGAACAAGTTCTGGTCTGTTGAGCTGTACAAGTCATGCATCTTTTTCACCGAACCATTAAAGTGTTTTTCTTGATCAATTTATCAATCAAGCCAGTAGAATACAGGAGAAAAAGAAAATATATTTGCAGCAAGTTCGACTAAAATCAACATTTGATAGTGAGCACTGCTTGAGATCTGTGTTTGAGTGTATATGTCTGAGTCTGAGAAAACCAGCTCTGCAGAAAAAGGGCCTGGAGGTGGGTCAGAAGTTCACAAATGACAGCAGGAAGGTAGCACGGTCAGGCAAATCAGCATTTTGGAGTTTGTGTACAGTGAAAATCATCCTTGTTGACCACGTTACCATGGTGATCATGTAATATGCTGCTCTGTGAGTGCTTTAACCAGAAGGTTGTCTCATGTAGAAACCAAACGATGCTTCGTAACCCTCACATCATTCTGACCACAGCTCCCTGCCGACAGATAGCTCTGTGTGAATGGTGATGTTTGTCATCTGGATGTCATCAGCTCTCTCTGTCTTTGTCTTCGCAGACTCTGAACCATCTCTCCTCAGGGCTAATGGTAGTACTTCTGTGGACAATTACATACACTACACATTTACTGTACACATGAGCACACACACGCACACACACGTACACAGAATCAGATAAAACATACACATTAAACTGCTACCTCCACTCCTCCTCCCTTTTCCTCTGCCCTCCCTCCACCCCTGAACCTCCAATAATGAAAACAAGATGTTTTTATTCTCCCAAGACAGAGGGCAGTAGCAGTGCAACTCAGCTCCCAGCCTCACTTCAGACATTTAAATACAGTTGTAGCTTTCTTATTTGTGTGACAAAAACAAAACAGAGTTCATTGGTACAAATTTGGTTGGTGCAAATTTGGAGTTGTGCAATACAAACTTGAAAAAAGTGAAAAAGTGACAGCTGAGCTTTATAGACCCAAATACTCTGAGAGACTGAGATGAGGTTTGTTAAATGGGACTTGAGGAAAATTGGGAGTTTGTGTGCCTGCAGCCATCTGTGTGTGTGTGTGTGTGTGTGTGTGTGTGTGTGTGTGTGTGTGTGTGTGTGTACTGTAAGTATTCGAGTGTGCAGTTTCCACTAGGGGAGGTGAGTATGACTACCAGACCCAGCACCTGACCTTGATTTTTCAATTTGTAAACCAATCTTCTCACAATTGGGCACCAAATTTAAGCATAAACATAAGAGATATTCATCTTGTTTACATCAAAGCCCCTAAACATCACCATACCTGCCCCGCTCTGCCTTCTCCACTTAAGCCCCATCAGCAACATCCCACCCACGCCTAATTCTGCATCAGCCTGCCACTGCTTCTTTTTCTGCCATACATTAGTCCTAATCAAGGTCAGTCTGGTTTTTTTTTAACTCTCGTTGTTCGAAGCCAGTTTTCGCTCGTCTCTCTCTCTCTCTCTGCAGTAAATGTGTAATGGTGTTTCACTTTAGCATACTTGTTGGACCATAGACCAAGAGAGCAACTACCAAACCAATACCTTGCTGTGTTACAGGATTGTTTACAATACATACAGAAGGGAGCATTGGTTCTTTAATATAATTTCACTTTAGCAGGAGGTTCTTCAAGAAAATCTCCACCACTCTGTGTCTTATGGAGAAAATCTGGGTTCTTGATTAAAACCAAGATCCTACAGTGGCAGAACCGTGTACCTGCTAAACCAATGCCACATTTTCAACTTGTGTAAAACGCCACTTTCACACAACTGCCAACAGGTTTTATTTGTTGTGCTCTGAACCTTTGAGACGTGTACAAAAGGTAGATTAACTGTTGGACTAACCAAAGAAAATTTCTATTAGGTAACTTTTCGTACATGTAGTTAACCCTCTGATTGTCTGCTCAATCATTTAGTAGAGTACATTTCGACTGTATCTTATTGAAAAATGTGTTGAACTTAATTTTTTCGACATATTATAGTTCCATAGGAGTTTCTAAACACAGCTATGTAACTTAATACACCAATTTTTTTTTTTTATCAGGGTCATATAATTTTCTAAAAGCATGACTCTACCATAGACTGACAAATCAACCATTTGGTGAAGGTAAAGATGCAAGACTGATGTAATTTAAATTCATCATTGCTATTCATTGCTGTATATATGATACATTTCTGTTATTCCATTAGATACATCATTTGTTCTGTTCATTTCTGTTGACTTTTTCATCTTGTTTGTATTTATATATATATATTCAACTCAACCATTTGGTAGAGGTCAACGAAACGTTTGGTGGAGTTGAAAAAACCTTTATTGTTGCTATTCATGCCCCAAGAAAATAAGAAATGCATAACGACATTTTTTTGGTTGCTTCTTTTTTGGTTAAAGGGCAACAAGCAAATATGTCTTCATCTATATAACTTTGTGACTGTATAAATACACACAATCCCCTCAAGTGAAAACTTTTGATCACAACATTAATATTGATCACTGAATTATTCCAGTATGTTCCAGCTGTGCACATGTGTACATTCCTGTTTTCCTGTTTGTGAGCTTGTCAGCATGAAAGTGTGAATGTGTGTGTCCTGTGATTGACACTTGCATTTACAGAGCTGTCTCTCAACACATTTTGGGCTGACTGAGTATCTCCTGATGCCTATTGTTCAGTGCTTCTAGACATTTTAGCCTGAAAGTCATTCAGTACTAGTTTACACCACTTCTCTGTTTGGGGAAAGTCATTGATCTCAATCAGCAGTCCATTATCTTTAGCAGGCAATTATCCACATTGTCACTTTTGCATTTAGCCCTGTGACTCCAAGGTCACAGGGGTCTAGTGTAACTCAAGCCGTGTGGATGACTCCCTGGCCTCTCGTAGTCTTTAGGGTAAAGCACACCCAAGGGGCCTTTCTGCACGAGCACACAGAAAAGCTAGTTTTACTCAAACCTTTTTAAACAGACTAGCAAACAGTAGTTCAAATGCACGCTATACTTTCCCAAACACTTCAGTTTGAAGCTCATGTTTCTGTTTCAGTAAGTAAGCTGCTGATTTTGCTGAAGAAAACTTTCAGCAGAACATCCAAAAGTCCAACAGCATGCAGGATTTTATACTGATCACTGACAACAGCTGATTTCACTGATTAGCACCAATGGGGAGAGGGTGGATGGTTGGGTGACATCACCTGGTTCAACAATCAGAGTGAAAACTTGCAGAGTCCTGCTCTTAATTTCAGAAATGGCAATGCCACAACTTTGTTCATGTGATAGATTAGCACTTATACAAGGTTTTAATTTAAAACTGCTGCAGCACGACAGCATGATAGTAAGATTTTTGAATCCATAGGTAAATCCAGCATACAGACACATTTTCATAAGATTTCACAAATAAAAATAATATTTTCCTTTTTGGTCAAAGCGCAACTTCATTCTCCTTTTTCCACATTTAAAATCTAAAAATAAGTGAACAGTACTGTAAATAGTTGCAATGGGTCCAGCTCCTATATGACTGCCAGTTACCAGACAACAAGTGAGCATGGCAAACTAAAAAAATATGACTTCCCTCCAATGATTGGCCAACAAAATTTTCTACATTTAATGTCCCGGTTTGGCCAAAGCTCCAGTTCAGCTAGTTCTACAGTAAAATATATCAAGCTATACCTGCTGAGGAATACTAAGGTGCCTGTATATGTAAGGTGTTGAATGATGCCTGGTAATGCAGGATGGTAAGGCATGATGCAGTGCACTCTCAGAAAATCACTCCGACTATATTTCATTAAAGATTTCAGGGGGATATTTAAAATAGGGAAAGGGGATCCAGCACAAATATGAATGGCTGACTTAAAACACCTTAATGGCCCTCAAACCAAGACTTGGCAGTAACTGGAGTTATGAGTAATATCCGTCTGCAGGCAGCTAGTTCATTTAAGAGACGAGCAATAAATGGCTCAAGCGAGAGGGAGGAAAACGGTGTGGTTCATTTTTAAACAAGGTATGGACTTATCCATTTCCTTTGTTTTTCAGTTCCAGGATGGAAATCGTAAATAATAAATAATAGCCAGTATTTTGCGGTTTTGTATTTGGCGTGGCACAACAACGGTGCACGAACAAATGATAGCACAAAAAAGAAAAATCAAATCCAGATTTTAGGTGAGAAGTTCAAAGATGCTTCTTTTATTTGAAGCTCCACATTCCAACTTTGACCTTCTCATTGACCAACTTTGCCCCAAAGGTATTTGAAAAGTCACCATTGGTGGTACTAAACACAATGTCTTCTGTCGTGACACATTTTTAAACAGCATTTGTCCATTTCTTTTTTAGCCCATGTAATCTCCATGTTTCCTCTTTTAAGCCAATCCTTATGTTTTCTCAAGTCCCCAACCTTGGGAAAAAAAAAAGCTTATTTCCTCCGGGTTCCCAGTGTTCCCAGTGTGGGCTGAAGTGTGTCCCTAAGTTCAAACAGCACCTCGGGCAATAGGAAGGGGTGAAGAGAACAAGAGGTGGACCAGTGTTAGAGCCGGGCTATGTTAACCAGTGTGTGGGAGAAAATTGTGGGGTTACTGACCTTACAGGGAAATAAGTTAGGCTTGAGAAAATACAAGACAAACAGGAGGCAGATCACAATCATCTTCATCCCGTGGTCCTGCTAAATGTTATCTGAATGACACGGAGAGGTCACGGCATGAGTCAGTCATTCAGCTGTGGATGCCACTGGCTGTTTTCTGTTCAGGCTTTCTGATTTAAAGGTGGCAAAGTGTTTTTAGTTAAACAGAGAGACAATTACAACAACAGTGTCATCACCACATGCAAATGATGTAATCTCAAATTAGTTAAAAACACTAGCAAAATCATTATTAACTCCACATTTGTTATGATGTAGATGTCATCAAAAATCAGTTGGATAAAATGTTAATTACAGTTAAATAAATTGCAGCTCATGTCAAAGGTTAAACTTTTAAAAATGTGGGGTCAAATGTTGCTGTTTCCAACCCAACACATGAAATAATTAATTTTCAAACAAACTGTCTCAAAACATGTTTTATCTTTTATACTTTACTGAATGTAGAAAATAGCTAAATAAGCTCTTGTCTTCAGATTAAGATTTCAATCACTCTTATGTTCAGAGTCGTGTTGTTTTCCAACAATAATAACTGCATACTGCCTAGTTGGCATTGGACTTACCACATGATGAAAGCATTAAAACAACTAATCATAATAACACAATGTATCACAAAAGCAGTGTGCAAGGGGAGAAAAAAAAACTCCATTTGAATGCACATTGTAAAAAAAAAAAAAAAAACAGCCTATCAGAAACTAGCAGCTACTTACACAAATTAAATTCATGATCATGTGTCATCGCCTCTTCTGGAGGTGTTTAATGCTGCTCTGCATGTAACAAAACAAAAACAGCTTCCTATCAGGGCACAGGGACTGTGTGGCCACTTCCCTATAGTTCTTTTGCAGACCACATACACAATGGGAGCGACTGACCTGTGCAGCTGTGATGACATGTAAAATGCTCCCCACGGTACCTGCTCACGCTGCAGAGCTGTGCAGCAGCCCCAGCAGCACTGATGGAAGCACATGGGAGGCCAGCTGAGCTCTGGGCAGCCTGACAGCCGGGACATCAACTGTCAGGCATTTTCTCTGGTGTATATTTTTGATTAGATTAATTACACTGTAACGCTGAATATAATTACACTGCTTACATCTCACACATTCATATTTTAAGCTGATGGAGATTTCAAATGGAAAATGTCACAATGGACTTTCTGCGATCATTGTGGCAAAATAAACATGCATGGATGGCTGGCACTACTGCCCTGTAACAGATTATCCAAGGAGATATTATCAGTGTCTGGGCACTGACTATGAGTGAAGAGGACAGAGGTTGAAAGACAAGTTTTGCCATAGGCCAGGATTCGACAGTAGTGTGATGGATGCACTCCTGCTTCTAATGAAGCTCCTGCCTCGTATTAGCCCAGGGTGAAGGAAACAAAAAAGGGAGGGAAGCGTTAGAGGCTGCAATAAGGGGCCAGGAGGAGAGAGTTATCTCATGCTAACTTAGTTAGCTGATAGGCTCCAGGGATACAGGAGGAGAAGGGTCAAGACCCCTACCAACGTCCCCCAAGGGACCAAGGCATGGAGAAGTCAACATTCCTGAGAAACTCTGAGACCTTCCTCCCCTAGAGAGATGGAAAGATGAGGGAAAGACTGATTGAAGGAGGAGACAGAGCCAGCCTAAGAGAAAAAAAAGACTGAGAGAACTTTGCATGTTCTTTCCATTTACCCTCCTCGCTGAACAACAAACGCACAAACAGACAGAAACACACACTTCTCCAGGCGTCACATACATTTTCCATTCCTTTTACAATCTCAGCCATTGTTGGTGACTCATAAACTCACATTGACCTATGTACACTCATTCCTGTCATTATTTATGAAATATTTTTAGGCAAACTCCTAAAATAGTCTTCCTCTCCTCTCCTCCTCTCCTCCTCTCTTCCTCTCCCCTCGACTCAGTCATTTCCAGTGCAGTGGTGACTGGCGCCTGCAGAAGTCTGGGGGATCCTTACTAGCTATTTCTCAGAGAGCCTTCATTACAACGATACAGCATGTCAGGTTTATCGCTCACACATGCGTGAGAAAACAATTTGCATAATACGTACCTGTATTTGTTTAAAGCCTCAATGTGCACACAGCTGAAGCATCTGGCTGCAGTGGTGTCGGCTGAGAAGCTGACTAATACCCTGCGTGCATGACGCTGATAATCACATTATTCATCAACCCTGTCGGAGATGCTCACTCAGCTGATACTGAATTCTGGATCCTCTCTGTCTGGGATGTGAGTGGTGCATGCTAAGTGTGTCTGCACATGCATATTGGGATATAATCAAACCATTTTCTCAGTTTTATGCTTTACTTTTATTGCTTTAAGACTGTCCATTAAATGAATGGGGATTAAATATTTTAAGCAGGAAATTACAATAGCCGAGAGCATTTCTTTTACATCTACCTATTTCAGTCCGTGCAGTGCTTGAAGGAAGTACTTAGTATAAATGTGGGCCAGACAAACTGTTTAAACTGTGGAGCCCTTGTACTGCAGCCAGGACCTTTAGACACAGCACATTTTGAGGTCTGACAACGATTCGATTCATGCACTGTAATGGCACTTTGTCTGACCTCCTAACCAAATCCCTATCACTCCCCCTACTGTACAGAAAGCACACAATCCTCAAAGGAGTTTAAAACTGTATAGCTTTCAGTGCATTTGATCAGTGCTGTGAAATCTGATTTTTTTTTTTTAGCGGGGGGATCACACACCACACACATGATGATGTCTGCAGCATCAGTTATTTTCATGACATCAAGCAACTGCAGATCAGAGCGGAGGTGCAGACTCACAAGAAAAACATTGTTTTGGTTTCCCAGTCATTTCCCAATCCAGAGCACCAAAAACAACGATCCCTGCCTGTTTCTGTGCAGCAGACACGACTTTGTCCTGTGTGTAAGCATTTGTCTTTCTTCATCAGATCTAATACAGCGGCGCTTTGACAGCCCTCATTCTGCCCTCAATCCCAGCTTGTCATCTGCATCTCCCACTTGACAGCCCCCACTGCAAGCACCCCCTTCAAACACGTAGGAATGTATGGGAAATACAACTTGTTGGAATGCCACTGGCAATCACAACCAGCCAACAAAGGATCAGGAGAGCAGTCGCAAGTCTTCACAGAGCTCCAAACCAACCTTACAACATCCTCAATCACTCGTCGATCGTCCTTTTTTTTCTGCATTCAACTGTGGGTTTTGCGCAGTGAGAGAAAGTAAATGTAGCATCGCCACTAATGGCACGGTGCTGTCTTGCTGCACTGAACAGGAACCGTGCCCTGCAGACACCGCCCCCCCCTTGTCTGGGCTGAAACCCTCCACTATCTGGCAGCAGTTGTTGGTGTGCTCAAGGGGTGGAAGGATATTCAAACTTTCATCGTTGGTTAAAAATAGGCTGCCCCTCTCTTGGACAAAAAAAAAAGAGGGCCCTGCTAATAATCACAGCTCTGTACTGGCTGTCTGAAGCATCTGGTCTGAGAATGTGTCATTTTTTAGGAGGGGCCTGGGAAACTGTAGACACCATGCTTGCTGCCCAGAATAAGAACCATGGGAATGATTGAAGGGGTCTTTTTTTTTTTTTTTTTTTTTTCTTTGTGGGTCC
>OOFC01016206.1:0-16492 GCA_900323345.1 Pseudochromis fuscus | reverse complement strand
AAACTAGCTAATGCACAGAGTGGCAGTAGTTTGAAATTACTGTATTTTCCGGAATATTGAGCACACCTGTCTATAAGCCGCTATTGAATTTATTTGAACAGTTTCATGTGGTCCACTCTGACCGGGTCTGATGTGACGAGGCTAAATGTATGCTTGTAAAAAGCTAACGAGCTTCGTGCCGCCGATACATGAGCCACACCGGTGTTTAAGTTCAAAGCATTTGAAAAAAGTAGCGGCTTATAGTCTGGAAAATATGGTAGTTGATTACATTCAGCTCATTTTTCTTTCCCTTTGCTTCATTCTTCATTTAACTCTTTAAGTTGTAGGTATATGTATTTTCTACTTTGTTTTTAGTATTGGTGTAAAAACAGTATTTTATCACAGCAGCAGGTTGTTTAATACCTAACTATACACAGCCATATTTATATGTCAGATTTGAGGTATATATCTTTATATAATTGTATATTTTAGAGTTCCTGTAAAACAGTTAAGACTTTTTCAACTGGCTGAATATATGATAATAGTTTAACACCAATTACACTGTGAAAAAGGTTAGTTTATGCTGGAGATTACCTGGATAGACAGACTTAGAGAGAAGCATGAACTCTGTGAGGAAATACGAGTAATTTTCTGGATGTACAGAAGAGAAATTGCAACAAAAATATCAATCTCATCACGCTAGTATCGATCTGATACCGATATATATTGATAATCACCTGCCTAGGGACTACAGACGAGAATTAGCATCTCTGCTATAATCTGGCATATTTACACTGTACATTAGAGATGTTCATCAATATGCAACTGTCCCTAAGAAATAAACAAATAAATAAATAAAATAAAATATTTACCTTGGTATCAAAACTATTGATATTTAGAACGATATGCCCAGCCCTACTTTGAAGTGAACTTTTACACTTGAAGAAAACCCAGATTTGTTCTCTTGACTCTTCTGTCAGTGGTTCGCTAAAGTCAGGTAAAGCAGCCCTGTCCAAATGTAAATTCCTCCTGACAACACAAGGTCGATTTCGATCTTTTATCCAACTCTTGGCAAGAAAACCAACAAGCACATTTTCCAAAATGTCTGATTCTGCCTTTGAAATAGAAACACTTGAGCAAATTGTTTTTTCCTGGACTGTGGGAACATGAACGTATTAAAACATTGTCTTGAATGGAGGACAACAGGAGTTTGTTTGAGAGTTTACATCTCATCAAGACACTTTAAAGAACTGACTCTATCACCATGTGTAGCCACGACCTGGAGGATCTTTACAGACGTCTTCATTTACCAGCAGAAGTTCAGTGAAACCAGTTGAGTGACTGTTGCTTATAAATTTCTGACAGTCTCATAATCACTTCTTAGGCTTGGTCCCAATGCCCCAAAGCAACCTCTGTGAGACAATATCCACTGTCAGTTACAGGAAGACAACTGCAAAACACGACACTCAATATTTCTCATGAAGTCATCCTCACAAAACAATCACTCGTTTGTTTACTAAAATTAATAATTCAGTGGCCTGATGAAGACGGCATGCTTGCTGGATGAAGAGTGCGGCCTCCCCTCACTCAGCCACATCCTCTCCCATCTGTCACCAAACACACTCATTTGGCATTGGCTTCATTCATGTGCTTATGGTCCACACCTAGCATATGACACGGAGGAGAGTTGGATTTTGAGGTTTAAAGACCAGATTTTTCCCATTGAGCATTTTAGGATTTTTAAACAAAATGAAATAAATATATATTTATATTTCCTCAAATAAAAATAGAGACTCTATTAAAAGCTGCGTCTCTATTACATGAAGAAATAATGGCAAAACTGGAATACAAGCTAGGGAAAAAACAGAGGTAAAAACCTAGTGTGCCTGCAAATATTTCACAATAAAAGCCCACAATAAAAGAAATGAAAGATTTCAGTCTATTTAAACGCTGCTAGTGATATTTTCTTTGGGTAAAGGAGGTTGTGAGTTCGTATTAAAAGGGTAAGGCAGTAACTTTTTTCAACCCCATTAATACAAACTCAACCCTTCAACCATGTCAAAATAAAAGCCCACTACCACTATCCACAGGGTAATGGGGTAATGCAGTATAGATGATGGATGGATGCAATAAACGAGGCTGCACATTGAAATTGGTTTAATTAAACTTTAAAGAAAAAAATAGAAATAAAGGTCTGGCTCTAACACACACACACACACATATATATAAATATAGATATATAGGTACAGCCTTGTATCTTTTTTGACTGGAAAATATCTTGTCGTCTCTTTTGTTCTCTCCACCTTTATGTACATTTTACTCCTCAGACAAATTCAATAAGTACACACATTTTCTCTGGGGGTTGTTTAAAGCCATCGTGAGAAAAATTGGAAAGACAAGTTGGGAAGAATGTTTCCATTAAGTTGTCCGATGCTATGTTTTTCAAGAGTTGTTAAGTATTAGCTATTCAGCAGATTGAGCTGTTTTGCCGTCGCCTTAATGGCACAAAAATGCGAACAGAATGAAATTAAGCAGATTTTTCCTGAGCCACTTGGGAGATCCAATTGAATTTGAATAACAGATAATAACAGATGGTGTGGGACATGGACTCACACTCACACAAAAGCTCAGCTGAGGTATGAAAATATGAACGACATTCACATCGCCGTGTGTCGGATTCGCACGCATTTACACGTGCTGAATCAAGCCGATCCTTTTAGAGAGGAAAAGTGCTGGTGTGAATGACATGTGCTCTTCAAGGCTACAATTAAACTTGATTGATACAACTTAAAAATAAAGAAGTGAGCAGCTGTGTCAATTAAAAATGTGTTGTGCGAAAAATACAAAGGAACACATTTGTTACCTCCTGGAGTTCCTTTCTGTGTAATTGATTGTAGGAGCTAGCAATTAGAAAAGAAACAATGGAAGCGCCATTTTTTTTCTGTTATCCCATGTAGCGTCAGAGATAAACAAATTATGCATGAATCCATTTGCAGTTGTTAGTTTGAAGACGTGACGAAAACCCCTATCAGGCTGTGAGCTCTAAAAAAATCTATATTTTTGTTCGAAATAGCTCTTTAGAAATGTCAAAAATAGACTCTATAGGTGGAGTAATGTGGAAAATTCCAGTTGAGGTACCTAATTGGAATCACTAATGAAGGCTAAACTACCACAGTACAACTCCACTTTCCTTGTTAGTCTGAATGGAAAAGATTCATTTGCTGAAGATTACTTTTGTAATTGCTTTATGAAGCTGGAGATTGTACAAGCCTAACAGAGAAAACTTGTCTGACATCTGACAAACCTTAAATAACCTTCTAATCTCCAATGTGCTGCAGTGGTGATAGTGCTGGAGGACACAAAACAACAAGCCTGAAGCCCTGCAGGCGCTCTCACAGCCCTGTGAGGCTGCAATTTGGCAGAGCTTTAAGTGAAATGTCAATGTCAGCGTGGTAACGTGCCCACAATGACAATGCGTATTAAGCATGTTAGCAACTATCACTAAGTAGAATGTAGAGCGGGGGATGATGTGAATATTATGACACAGTTTTGACGTATTTGGCCTTAAACCCTTTTGTCCAGATGATGAACAGTGACGGGATCATCTGCTTGTTTGTGCCTTCTCCAGGTTTGAGGCGTGCACCAATGTAACTGCAGAGGTGTATATGCGCTCATACCTGACGCCGTGCATCAACGACTGTGGGACGTACGGACAGTGCAAGCTCCTGCGCACCAACAACTACCTTTATGCTGCCTGTGAATGCAAAGCAGGTAACGTTTTACTTTGAAAAACCTTTTTGCAGCACATTGTATTCTTCCTTTTGTCCTTGTTTGATGACTTGAATTTGTGTACAATCAAAATACGGATCAAGTGATCTGTTAAGTAGTGAAATAATTAAACCTTTAATTCTGAGCATGTCGTTGGTGGCAGGTCTGCACATGCGTTTTTGGATTACCGTACCGTATTTTCCGGACTACTGAGCGCACCTGTCTATAAGCCGCTATTGAATTTATTCGAACAGTTTCATGTGGTCCACTCTGACTGAGTCTGACGTAACGAGGCTAAATGTATCGGTGGCACGGAGCTTGCTAGCTTGTAAAAAGCCAACGAGCTTCGTGCCGCCGATACATGAGAAACACCGGTGTTTAAGTTCAAAGCGTCGGAAAAAAGTAGCGGCTTATAGTCCAGGAAATACGGTAATTATGTCATGGTTTGTGCAATCAGAAAAATTCCAATGGTACCTGAGTGCTGAGATGTTGCACTTTACATTGAATGTGGTGTCATTACGGTAATTTCACTAGAAGCTGGCAAATCAGCTGATTTACTATATACTACGTGTTGTAAGAGTGTAATGACGGTGACGATGAAACAAGAATAGCCGCAAAACACAAAAAAGGATTTTGATTATAGAGTTTTATTGAACAAAAACACTGCACATGCATGTTAGCGTTTGCATGTTAAATTTGAATCTGAAATCAAAATAAGCATAAAAAGTCCAGGTGGAAATGTGGAGGTTCAGGAGTTAAAGGGTTAAAGTGGAATATATTAAACGATGTCCTTAGTTATTAATTAATAATTAGCAGTAAGTGTGACAATGAGATCATAATTAGACTTGATTTTTGGCAGTAAAAAGATTTCTTTTACATGCAAGATTAAAGTTTCTATGAGGAAATGGGGTCATCACCGCAGCAAAGAAATCCTAATTTGTTGAAAAATGCATAATGCAAAGTGACAAGGAAGTGGGAGAGAGCCAGGTGGTGTGACACAGGTCATTTTCCAGGATTAAACTGACAATACTCCAATTAAATTGTATGTTCCACTGTCCAGTGAGTCATACAGCGGCCCGGTATTAATCTGCTAATATAAGCCGTTTTGATAAGACAATAAAACACACTCTTAATTACGAACAGCTTTTCAATAAAAGATGAGCTTATGAAACTAAACAAAGCGTGTCCTCTGAGGCTTTTTTAAATCCTGCCTTTGATCTTCTTTTATCAGAGCCGGTTTCTCTTCAGTTAAATTCATTGTCATACTTCATATGTGTGACTGCTTCCTGGCAGGCGCTTTGCATTCAGCACTTGCCCTTGGCCCGTCTCACACTGCAAAACCTCTGTTCAACAGCGCTCACAAATATTTAATTCGCGCTGTCTTATCCAATCCACCACTTGATAAGGATCCAATGTGGCAAAGCAGGGGTGTTTTAAAATAGGAAGGGAGTTCACACCAGGAGGCTCTATTGTGCAGGATAAACAACTTCACACATATCTGTTTTTGATTATTTTCACAGAGAAAAGTCTGTTTATAAAAAGACACGATGAGGCATTCATTTTGTCAAGAGATAAATATTTTATACATTTTAAGAGACGCTATAAATTCAAAGGATACGGTTTTCCAAACAAACTGTTTCATCCACTGAAGAGTTTCTTCTCATCCATCAACCAATACATTTAAGAAGACTTTCCCAGAGTTTGTTCAAAGTTTAAGAAACACTACAACCATTTAATTCAGTTTTTCCAACCTATAGAGCCTGCCAACACAAAAGCTCCCTTAGATCTCTTATTTCTTAGGTGAAAGTAAAGTACTGATGGGGTGTGTGTGTGTGTTAGGCTGGGATGGCTGGGGATGCACAGACAACTCGGAGGCCTATTCCTACAGTTTCCAGCTCCTCTCCACCCTCCTGCTGTGTCTCAGTAACCTGATGTTCGTCCCACCTGTGGCCATCGCCATTCGAAGCCATTACCTGCTGGAGGCTTCGGTCTACATCTTCACCATGTTCTTCTCCACTGTGAGTCACTGCCAAGTCATCAAAGTGTCGACCTAATGATATTCTAGTGTCCGAAACCAGTGCAGACAATTGGAAAGGTGTTGTTGCTTTATCAACTGCTGCTGATATTTTTAATTAGATATGAAATAATAAAAGGTGGTAACTGTGACTGAGAGAAATATGTTGATCATGGTCATCGCAGAAAGTTTCTTGTGAGGCTTTTATACAAATAATTTATAAATGAGTTCCTGTTTATAAGGACATACTTTAGCATTATTGTTCATACAGGTGATGCAATAAACAAATGCACAGATGAGGAAGACCGCTAGCAAACTGCCAATAATAATAATAATAATAATAATAATAAAAACCCAATGTAATTGGGTCGTGTCTGGAGTGGTTAAAATACACCAAATTTCATTGTATGCAGATGACATCCTCCTATTCATGAATAATCCGTATACAGATACCTTATTTAGATGTTTTTAAAGTTGCTAGCATGTGTAGAAGGTGTTCTAATTATTGAATTAAATCTCCTTCCTTGCTGATTTTCTGTTCCTGTATACAAGGACACACTTTAGCATTATTGTGCATACTGGTGATGCAATAAACAAATGCACGGATGAAGAAGACTGCTAGCAAACTGCCAATAACAATAATAATAATAAAAAAAGCCAATGTAATTGGGTCGTGTCTGGAGTGGTTAAAATACATCACATTTCATTGTATGCAGATGACATCCTCCTATTCATGAATAATCAGTTCAAACAGATACCTTATTTAGATGTTTTTGAAGATACTAGCATGTGTAGAAGGTGTTATAATTACTAAATTAGATGTCCTTCCTTGCTGATTTTATCAAATAAAGCTGCTATTTACCTGCAGACCTTTCAAGCTTTTAAAATCAATACACAGGGTGGTTCAGAGATTTATTTAAAAAAGAAGAAGAATTATATTAAATTTGTTCCTGTCTGTGTGACTAAGGGTGGCTTAGAACTGCCTCATTAGATGTATTAACACTGACCTTGACAACTGGGATTTTCCAAAGAATGGATTATGGGTTAGTCAGGAAAAAAAAGGCAACACTGTGCACCAATGTACTATCAATAAGTACATTTTATGAGTCAACATAAATATTCTTATTAATAGCAGCTGTGCCAGGTTAAACATCTGCTTGTTGGTCCAACCACTGACCTTCCCCTCTCTTCCCACAGTTCTATCATGCATGTGACCAGCCGGGTATTGTGGTCTTTTGCATCATGGAGTACGATGTCCTGCAGTTCTGTGACTTCCTCGGGTCGCTCATGTCGGTGTGGGTCACTGTCATTGCGATGGCCAGGCTGAAGTCCATCATCAAACAGGTATTTTTCTACCATAAATCTGGACTGTGGGATGTTGAGTATGCTATGTAGACAGTATGTATGTATACACTCATTATTTAAGCCATGAAAAAAAAATCAACATTTAATTTAATAATCAGTTCACTCAAAATCTGCTCATGATACAAAGAAAATACGTGCTGCACAACTTCATTTACAAAACAGACTAATGAACAGCTTGTTGTGTTGAAGTTTTTCAAAGCATCATCACTTCCCGCTACTGTTCCTAATATTAGGGATATTGATTGTTACCAGTCGCCTCATATATGGCCTGCACTCCATTAGTGCATTCATCCCCGCCTCCAGCTGCAAAGTAATAAACAACTCATCAGCTCGGCCACGTGGAGCGCAGCTGATGTCACCACCTTTAGCTCCGTCCCCAGCTGTGATTGGCTGAGTCATGTTGCTAATCAGACAAGCAGAAGAGCAACTTGATTTGCTTGATAAAACGTGGGCAGTAATTCAGAGAAGTGGAACCAGACATCCTGAAAACATTTCCACTCATCATGCAGTAAACTGAGAGCTTCGTGTTAGCGGGAGACAATTTGAGAAAAAGCCTTGAACAAAGACTGATTAGAGGACAAGATAAATAAATTTTGGTTATTAATTATAAGATGCATGCGGTAGAATCAGCGACGCGTGGCGCTAAACTCTTTGGTTGTTGACATATTGCGGTGGAGAACAGTAAACACTAACAGGTGCACCTTCTCCCTGGGTCACTCCCTGGCTGCACACCAACATGGAGCAGTCTGAGGGAAAATGAGTGTGTGTGAGTGTAAGTGTGTGTCCATGTCCATAAATGAGACCGAGAGAGAGAGAGAGGGGGCGGAGTAGTGGGAGGGAGGGAGGGTGTACGAACATCTGCTATCCTCTAGAGTTTTCATTTTTGCTTAGCGCTGCAGTACGCAGTCACTAATCAAATCGCACATGTCAGGACTGGCAAGTGGAACTGTGTATGTTTGTGTACTAGGGAGAAACAGCGTGTGTGTGTGTGTTTGTTTGTGTGTGTTTGTTTGTTAATGTCTGTGACCACAGCAGCAGCAGCAGAGGGTGAAGGACCCAGAAACATTAGGACCTTCAAAACTCTAAAAAGTCCTCACCAACGTGTCCGCAGGTCAACTTGTGAGGACGTTTTTGCTGCTTCACATAAAGATTTCTTAGTTTCTATCATCTCTTGAGGTGATTGTGTCATAATCATATTAATCCAATTAAAGCGTAGTTATGTTTTTATCACATCTTCTTAGTTTCCTGTTTTATGGTCATGATAACATTGTTCTCACCAAAGCTGAGATGTAGGTAGAGCAGGACATGAAACGTGTCTCCAGGACTTTACTAGAAGGTAGAAATAAAGATGGATGCAGTGGAGATGTTTGGGGAAACCACCTCTTTGAATGACAACAACAAAAATCAGACTTAACCTCTGATAAAAGGAAAGGATTATTCTTTAAACCCAATGTGAGTGTGAATGGTTGTTTGTCTCTGTGTGTGTTGGCCCTGCAACAGCCTGGCGGTGTCTCCAGGGTGTACTCCACCTCCCACCCATTGCCCTCTGGGATATAGGCTCCACCCCCACGTCTTCTCTATGAAGACATATGAATTTAAAAAATGCAGAATTCACTGCAGAAGTAATTTTCCAACATCATCTTTCTCAGCATTTAAGAACCATATTTACCAGGGCTACACCGTTGTTATTCAAGTATGGCATAATGTAACATCATGATGTGCAATAAACTGTGAAACTGAGTAATCAATTATAGTTTGGAGCAACCTCAGTGGAAGGAATCACAGAAGCAGATCAGCACAGTGTATAGACCTATAACATCAGAAATATGGTGCAGAGATACAATAGATTTTAATAAATACTGAGGAGGCTGATGAGAAGATGTTCAGGCGTTGATGCTTTTCCTCACACACTCTTTACAAAGGTCAAAAATAAGAGTGTGAGAGACTTTCTTCCTCCTTTACTGATATGTTTGCAGTGATTAATTAAGTGTCGGCAACATCAAGGACCCAACACCCTTGTTGTGGCTTAAGGAGAAAGACCTTGCATACTCAATGTGACTTCTCTCCACTCATGTCGAGGGAGGTGCTGTGTTCCCTTAAAGAATAACCTTATCTGAACATGAAGACAGGATAAGTACAACCTCCAGAGGAGATGACTCTGTCAGATAAGCACCGCACACTGACAACCTGTATTTGCTTCTGTAATTCCCCCTCATCAGGTGGTGATTTTATTCTGAAAATTATTCTTGCTTAAGAAATTCTGAGTCCCGAGAGACTTGCATTGAGTTCATCAGCACACAGCAGTTTGAAACGAATTACCTTTGCCATTAGGAGTATTGTAATCCACACGACTCCCACAGAAGTCTGTATATTGTTAAGCGTGAAAATGTATGTGGCAGATAAAAATAGACTTCCTACCAGAATTCCTCCAAGCTCGTCTGTCACAATGACGGATAATGATTCATTACAGCACAAACCCCCCCATGTGAGTGTCGGTGCATTCATGCCTTGCCGTACGATGCATGCATGTTTTGGTGCTGCTGTATGATCCGGCAGCGCGGTATGACTGATGACTGTTGCTGCACAGAGTCCTCGGGCTGCAACACGCTGCTCCTTATCCTCCCCGCCCTGTGCCAATTAGTCTTATTCTCTTGCAGGCGGGTCATCCCTTCCCTGCTCCGAAAATCCCCAATTTCTCCTCACACTGCCCACCAGACAGGAGGATGCAGACCCCAGGCATCCCGGACAGGCTTAAGTTCTCCCAAAGCATGTGTAGCACAGCTTATTGATTTTTTTCTACCCTCACTTTATCTCTTTTATATCCTGTGGCTTTATGTCCAATTGTGAGCAGAGCAAAAAAAAAATAATAATAATAAAAACGGTTATTATTTATAGCGCAGGGCTCTATTGTTAGCATTTTGTTTTTATATTGTTGCTCTCACTCATGGAGAAGTCCAGGGTTTTACTCTATAAACGCTTTAAAATACCCATTTTGATTTAACCCGAGCTCAGCAGACGGCGTTATTTTCCTCTACTGACCGTTTCCCCACTGGTACATTAAACTAGTGGCACATTTACATAATGAGAGGCTTTTACCTTTTGCAGTGGGGCTGTTTGCCAAAGTCTGCTGCGGTTGAGTCTGTTACCGTTGCACAATGAGGCCGCCGTTACTTTATACCTTTCTGGCTGTCAACAAATTGCATGAACAGGCCCGGCTACAGTGCATGCAGCATCTTTCTCAGTGCTGTCTGACTGCCTGTGGGTCTCAGCCTCAAACCTGTTTCTTCCTACACAAGGTGGAAATCTTCAGACATTTTAAAGGGCAAATTTTCTCATGTTCAGATCCAGAAGTGGCTTAATTGTGACTTTTTGAACAACAGTGGAGGTCTGTAGACAAAAAAAACAAACAAATAATGGTACAAATAGAGGTGTAAAGATATGAATCTGTAATCCTTTAAATGTGAAAGGTATTGATATAACTGTAATATGAATCAGATGATTGCCTGATTTTGAAGTTATTTATTCATTTACTGAAGCATAGTGAGATTGTGGCATTGATCTGGGATTAGCATGTTACTTAAACGAGAGTAACATTAGCATAACAATGCTTGTGAGGGTAAAACATGTCCGACAACGCAGATACAACTCACAGTGCCTGATATTTTCATATGTCTCCTCCTGACTGCCAAAGGGAGACACCTGCGTATGTCTGTGTGAGACAGGCTTCAGTTTACATTCATCATGTCAAATTGTTTGTTCATACAGAAAAGGTTTCTTTGGTCTGTGTCTATTACTGAGATATTAAACACAATGACATGTTGATCAGACATGTTTTCCATTGCATTGCTTGGGTTTTCTTGGTGATTTATGAAGTATACCAAAATAAGAGACTGGGAATCCCAACTATTGTTTCTGTTCTACAATTGTCTTATTTTATTTTGTAATGTAATGAAGGAAAATGTAGGACTGCCTAAAGCGACTGTAAAGAAGTGCATTGTATTGTATCGTAATGTATCGAATCATATCATATCGCACCGCACCGTATCGTATCGTATCATATCGAATTGTATCGTATTGAATCATATCATATCGTATCACACCAAATCATATCATATTGTATCATATCGAATTATATATCGTATTGTATCGTATCATATCGTATCACACTGCAACAAATCATATTATATCATCCCATATTAAAAATGTATTATTTCTGAATCGTATTGAAACTGTTGTATGTAGATGCTCATTGGGTCCTCGTCCAGGGGAGAAATGCACCCCCCCAGTGTATTTCTTTTGAAGCTAAACACTACAATGCATCACTACAAGAACTTCTTCACATGTTTTTTTTCCCCATATCATTGAACTGACTAGTACTCATCGTACCTTTTATCTCGTGAGACACGTATTTCTTTTTCCAGCATCTTTATAGTATAAGTCACCTTTCTGCTGTGACACAGTTTTCCACTAGACCTCCTCGATAGTACAAACTGTGGGTTTTAGCAAAACTGTAACACAGGGCATTGGTGTAAAACAGAAAACAAAATAAAGGGATTGTCACATGGTGGTTTAGTGGATCAGGTGTGTAACTGCACAGACATTGTGTTGTTGGCTGGAGATTACACTTTAGACAAACCAACAGCAGTTTTTAGCTCTCGAAATGATGTGCTGCTGCTTGACCACACAAACACGTGTGCTCTTATTTACCGAGGGTGTAGCAGTGTTGACGGTGTTTATGGAGGGCATTTATTGATCCATGTGGTTTTTGTCAAGGTGCTGTATCTGCTGGGGGCAATGTCTCTGTCCATGGCTTTGCAGCTGGACCGTCACGGTCTGTGGAACCTGCTGGGACCCAGTCTGTTCGCTCTGGGCATCATGGCCGTGGCATGGGTAAGGGACTTTTTTTTTATTTATTTAAAAATAACATATATTTACTACAGAGACCAATTACAACAGAAAATACATTTATTTTATGATGTATTTAACTTGATTTGAAAAACATGTCTGCAGCAGCACAAAATATAAGTTAAGAGGTAAAGTAAACAAAGTATATCCAACAAAATCCATACAAATGAAATAAAGGATATTAGAGGTACAACAATACAAAAGCTGGGTGATTCTTTTAGGTTTAAATCCTGTATTTCACATGTAAAAATATTTATACATGTACACACTGCATAAAATCCACACCGGATAATTATTTTAATACATAATGTGTGTTTAACATTCATGTACAAGCTTGTTCAAACATGCAGATGAGACGTGTCTGCACTGTTCCCTCTTTTGTTCCTCATACCAGTAAGCGTAAAAAGGATTTAATCTGTCATTTAAGCCAACAGAGGGCTGGAACATGTGCATGGCTAAAAACTGTGGGTTTCTGACCAATGAAGCTGTTTTACATTAACATGGAAGGGGCTTTAAAAGTTTTGCAGCCTGTGGGTATTAGTCATGGGTTGTAGTTCCATTATAACTCAGCTTGTACTTTCACTGACTCTTCTTCGAGTCATAATGTGCTCCCTGAACTGAGAAGATAAAAAATAATAGTCTTTCAGGCAAGGTTCTTGAAAAAAAAAAAGCCTTTAACACCAAACCTCTGACATGAGTTTGAAAACAAGGTTTGTGGTTTCCTTGGAGAAAGCTTTGCGTTGAATAAAGTGTGGGAGTTGTAGCTGTGAGAGTTATCTTTCTGTGAGCCGGAGGATTCGACGGAAACTGGGGAAGATGAAGTGCGGTTTAATTCCACCATGTAAACCCTGCAGCTTTAGCACAAAAAGCAGGAAACAGTATATTTTACTATAGTCAAATCTTTTCTTCTCTGATTAACAACAGCGCTTTACAATCCGTGTGCGGCTCAGCTGTCCACATAAAGCTGTTTGGTTTCACTATCTGGATGATTTTCCTTATGCTAGGTTAGTAATTCAATTATAGACTTTTTGCTGATGTGTTTTCGTTTGACAGCTACATGATGTATATGTTCGGACTTTTGAAATATTCAGCTCTCCAAAAAAGCTTGAGAGGCAGCACACAAAGTAATAACTCGTGTTTGTCCTTTTGTTTCTTTTTATTTTAAACTAAGTGGTCATAAACCTGAAAAAACAGAAAATACAAAATGAGCATAAAATTCTTGAATCACAATAAAAGTAGAATATTCTCATTATTTGTTCATCACTATAGATTAAATATGACACACATTATGCAGATTAAACACACAAAACCTTCTCCTATACACCAGCAGCTTCGAAGTAAAAGAAGACTACATTACCCAGAATGCTTAGCGCTACTGAGCATGCTCACTGGATGCTAACACGGAGGCAGCGCGGATCTCCGATACAGATTAACTCCACACAGTTACAGAAATTAACAAACTCTGCAGCGGACTAGTAAATTTCAAGGGTTTTTTCACATCCCATTTCACGTACCACGAACCGGCTGCGTGCTTGTTAATTATCGCTCCGCTACGCAAACCCATTAGCCCAGTGCGTTAGCCGCTAGCATGTACACCGCTCCAAAACTCACACACTTAGAGTACTACAACTAACTATGTTTGCAGTTCAAGAAACTAACGGCAGCATGATAAACACCGATATAAACACACATTATTGTTCTAAAAAAGCACAGCAAATGAACCACATCAACAAATTATCTATTGCTACCTACTGATGGGCCGCGTGCTCCTCTCACAGGTCTAGCATGAAATGACAAAATGTACGTACATGACGCAACACATAGGTGACGCCTGCGCAAACCACGCACACTCACCAAACATACACCATTAAAGGGCCATGTAAATAATTAACATTCTGCACAATTTGAAGTTACCATTATCACAAATACTGAACAAACAGAACTGATTAGTATAATTATTGTAGAACTCAAATGTTCTAACAGTATAGGTGTGCTGTGATAATTATCTAGAGGATAAAAACACTCAGACATAATCTCAATACAACACATGAACTCTGCACAAACTGTATCTCATGCTAAAGCAGCAGTTTTGAAGATAAACCCAGGCTCTGCTCTGATTGATCGACGCTTCATAATTTATCAGCCGTTCAATAGCACATGTCTGAGTTTAAACATCCCCTTCCTCGGCGCTGCACCTTCGGAGTTGGAGCGCTGCACATTTTCGACAAGAGCCCTTTCATTTCAGCTTGTCATGTTTCTGCAAAGCTTGGCATCCTGAATGTTCCCAGACACAACCGAATTAGATCAGTCAAGCGGAGGGCACGGAGCGGCTGCCGCTGTGCAGGGGTGTCATTAGCAGTAAGAGGAAGGGGAGAAGTTCAAATCTGTCAACGCCAAATATCCCTAATTCTCCAAACTAGATGAGGTCTGAAAAATCATCCTGATCTGGAAGTGTTTGTCTTACCCAGAAAAAAATAAATAAATAAAACGCTGTTCGAACAAGAAAAAAAACAAAACAGATTTTCTTCACTTGGCTTCACATAAATTATTTGTCTTTAATCTAAAATGTATACAGCGTAATTATTTAGTCAGAGCTGTTTCCTGCTGCTGGAACACATGTAATTATTTTTGTCATTCATGAACAGCTTCCCCTGATATTATTTTATGGTAACATTTGGAGAAAGAAAAAATACATAATGCAAGCAATTAGTGTTTATGAAGCGATGAAAACAGAGGCGGAGTGAAATGAAACGTTGAAGTTGTTTTGTGTCGTAGTCGCTCACAGTGAGACTGAGCTTATTCTGTGGATTCAAACAAACAGAAACATCCAGTTACTGCCAAACACAACATGAGCATCAACAAGAGAAGAGATAAAGCATGACCGACCGATCACTAATCCATCAGCTGATCAGCGTGATGGACGTTTACTGCAGCATTAGGCATGAATGCATAGTCCATACAGAATAACCAGAAGAGCTTGATGAAAAACACCGTCTCCTGCTGATTTCTCACTGCTCTTCATTTATTCTATACTTCCTCTCTGCATGGCCCTAACTCCAGCATTCATGTTGGTATTATTACGTTGTCCTCTGGGAATCACTTCATCAAGACAAGAAACTGGAAATTGCCATAGAAACTGGAAATGAGAACTTTGTGTTTCCTCTACATCGTCATCCATGTGGCCCTGTCGCCAGGGTTACAGGTGTGTTGGACTAATAATATAAGTATAAAATAACATATGAACATTCAATTACATGCAGCGCAGAGAGGCTTTCACTCAATAGTACTCGAGTTAGATCAAATAAATGAGTGTGTGTTCATAGACTGTATCAAGAAAGCATTTTATCGCAGTCAGATTAAAGACCTGAGAGGACTCAGACTGCACAGACCTCTGCACAGGCACAGTCCAGGTCTGACAGTCACCCTGCATGTGTGTGATTTATGTATTTTCATTTGATTTTTTTTTTTAACAAAATCCATTAAGATGTGGCAATTCATTTTACCGCTTCCTTCTTCTTCATCCTCTTTTCGTTTGGTTGTTCCCTTTTAGGGGTCACTTAGCACCCCCCCAATCTGGCTTCCCACCTTGCTGTAACCACTGTCTTTGTTAAAACTAGTGCTGTCGATTACAATTTTAATCAGATTAATCACAGGATTGCTGTGGATTAATGTAGATTAATTGCGATTAAAAAGCATTAATATTAATGAATTGCATTTCAATTTGCATGAGGGTGGTTTGTCACAAGCTGAGTGATGCGTTAGCTGAAGTGCTAGCAGTGTGTACTAATGTCTGCTTTGCGTTAATGTGGAATTTTAAGCTGAAAGTGCTTCAATGAAAAGAAAACTTCTTCCTGCAGAGTATCAGTCACTATTCTGTCTTGATTTTTTTGTATTCAGATTTCCTACAGAGAGGACCAACGTGCTGTTTAGCATCTTGCATTTTTATTGGTTGGTTCTACTTCCTGTCACCACAGGATTAACTTCCTATTGGTGCAGGTGTGATAACAACTCCACTTGGACAACCTGCCTGAAATGCAGAGACGTTAAGAGTCATTCTGTGCTGCAGATGGATTCATTGCATTAAAATTATTAATCAGATTACCGTATTTTCCAGACTATAAGCTGCTACTTTTTTCCGACGCTGTTGTTCCGACGGTGTTTCTCATGTATCGGCGGCACAAAGCTCGTTAGCTTTTTACAAGCTAGCAAGCTCTGTGCCGCCAATACATTTAGCCTCGTCACATCAGACCCGGTCAGAGTGGACCACATGAAACTGTTCGAATAAATTCAATCGCGGCTGATAGACAGGTGTGCGCAATAGTCCGGAAAATACGGTAAGTCAATAAAAGGGACAAATTCACATTACATACATGAAATTTGGTAAGATGAATGTAACTTCAAACAGTGGGAGTTGTGATTTTAGACAAAATCAGTTTTGATTTATGTTGAAAAACAAAATAT
>OOFC01016205.1:0-13553 GCA_900323345.1 Pseudochromis fuscus | reverse complement strand
AGCCCTTATTAGAGTCCTCAGCATCGTTCTCACGTCTCCATCATGTGGTGCTAGTTTGTGTGTGTGTGTGTGTGTGTGTGTGTGTGTGTGTGTGTGTGTGTCCAGCCAAAACCAACCCTGCTCGACAGCCAATAAGCCACAATATTACAAGGCTAATCGCTATGGCAACCGTTGAGCTCTGCCATTAGTCAACAGTGTGGTGGTGATATCAGAGCTTGACGTCTCTGTGCCACCCTCTCAATCTCACAACATCTTTACTTAGCTCCACTGTTGCTTTCGCTGACCATCTGCGTGTGTGTGTGTGTGTGTATGTTTGTGTGTGTGTAAGGAAGAAAATGGGAGCTAGGGAGAGAGGAGGAGACAAACAAAAAAAGAAGAAGAAGGAAAGGACTATTGTGTGTCTGTGATGAGGACCAACGTGAGAAAAAGACAGAAATTTGGAAAAACACGACTTGACAAGAGTTCACACATGTATGCGCAAAAAGAACAAATGTGTGTTTGAGTCTAAGGACATTGGCAATGTTATTTTCTCTCGATGTTTCCTTCTCTCTCTCACACACACACACACAAAACACCGCCTGCGGGGCCCAGCAGCGATGCAATGTGATGACAGGGTAGTATGGTTGTTATGGTTACCCAGTGGCGGTAGAACGCGGCAAGCTGCTGGTGCTCCGAGCCAGCTGATTGGATGATGCTCCACTCGTACGCTGTAAACTGACGAGTCATGATGCGGAAAAACTCCGGCACAGAGCTGCTACCTGGAGGGATGCAAGGAGGAAGGGAGGGAGGAGGGGAGAGTGTACAGTCAGTAGGCTTCAGATGCACTAGATATATAAAAAAAAGGCCCTTCATAATTATCCAAACAAATTGAGTTGTTGAGATTAATGTGAATTGTTTCATGTCAACAAAACGCCTCGTAACACTCCAAAATTTGTATGTGACAGTAATGTGCACGCGCGCATACACACACACACACACACACACACACACACACACACACCTGCACAAACTCAAATTTGTACACATAACCAGCCTTGACAGAGCCTGTTACATCTCTAGGACAACAGTGACCTCTTGTGGTTGAGTTGGGAAACTACAAAAGCATAACTACTTTCTTAAACTTCAGACTTCAGTTGATTATAGGTACAGAAAAAAAAATTAAACTTTACTTTTTACTTGATTATTCATCATCAGTGTGAGAGGAACAAACACTCAATTAGAACTAAAGGTTGTTGTAATATTGTAATGTTCATCTTACTCATATAGAAGGACCTTTTTTCTTCTTTTAGTTGCTTCTCGGTGATTGAAAAAAGAAAATAATATGTACATATCTCCCTTCATCTGTGAACTTCAGCATTTACCTGGCATGGTGTTTTTCATGATATCCACTCCTACCTGCAGCCCTTGCTCGGCTGCAAGCACAGCGTAGTCCCCTTGGTGGGAGAGGTTGAAACTCCAAGTCTGAGCTAAGTCTGAACTGAGCTGTAGGCACACAGCAAGAAGAAAGATTGGATGTTCAAATTGTTATTAGATGCAAGTATTTTCGATTATATGGGGGGAAAAGGGGGGTATCGGGAAGCTACTTTGGTGTTTCCTAGTATCTACAACTTGCACTGTCTACAATTGGGGGACAGCTCCATCCGCTGGGCTGTCAGGATGCTCAGCTGCCCCCCTTTGACTTTGCACTTTTTGTATGATGTTCTATATTGAAATGTAGTAGTTTGGAGCAATAGTCCAACATAATAACATTACTATAAATAACCCATGTCTTGAACTCAAGCTGATCTGAAGTAACCTAAATCATGTGGTACATAAAACACAAAAATCCAACTGTGCACAGATTTACAGGCATAGGTGAGGGAACTCTCCTACTCATAAAAATGTTCACAAATCCAATTTTAATGGACTTAATTTAGTGTAATATCAGTGAAACAATACAGAATGTGTTTTATGAAAAGAGAAAATTAATGATGTAAACCTTTAGCGGTGCTGCCAGGTAAGGTTTCCCTCGGGGTGATCTCTCCAGTCTGATATCTGACCAGGGGATTCCCATCTTCTCACACACGAACTTCCTGAGCAACAACCGGCCAACCTGGAGGAGTGACACAAGCACTAAGTGTGATATGCATCTTTATGGATTCATTATTATAAGGTGACAGCAACTTAAAGACTCACCATAGCTGACTTAGCATCTTTGGTAAATACAAACTGTCCTATTCTGTCTTTCTCCTCCGGCTGGATGCAGCGAGCAGCAAACAACCAGTCAGACCTGCTCGGTGTCCATGACCCGCAGCGGAAAGCCCAGCGGACAGAGCCCATTTCCTCACCTCTGTCCCACCTTATTCTCTAGACTCCTCCACAACTTCAAGCTGCTTACATGTTGTTAGTGAGCTAACGTTAGCATCGCGCAGTAGCACGCGGGGCATAGCTGACCGGTTGGAAATGTTATATCTCAGACATTCAGGTTTTCACAGTGAAATGGTTAAAATGAAGACTGCTAATTAAAGTAGAACACAGAGAAGGCTGTTTACATTTCGGAGGTGACAGAGGTGCACATGCCCGGAAGAATCCGGCGAGATTCGATGTCGTCATAAGTGGGCGCGGTGGGGGATTGACCAATAGGAGCGATTGTTACAGTGCGCCACAAACGATGCCTTCACTGTTTTCAGGAATATTGTAAATAGGAGAAAAACGTGTTAAGGTTTCGGTATATATGGCATTATTTTTTAAAAAAACATAAGATTTTACACAAAAAATCATGAAGCTGATTGCCTGCAAAGACACTGCCTCGAAACTCTTAATCATACTTTAGGAATAAAAAGGTTAACCACACCGTTAAAACGGGATTACATTTTTCTTTCTACAATAACATTGGAAGAGGAACATTGTGCTGCATTAAAAAAATAAAATCAAAATGAATAGCAAATGCATTTCGGCGAGAAGTCCAATGTAATATTTCTAATTACAGCATCTAACTAAATACTAAATTGTAATTAATACTTGAACTACCGGATTGTTAGTTTCTGACGGTGCCATGAAGGCAGCATTAAAATTGTATTTCAACGGTGTTGTTTTGATTGCGGGTATCTGTGCGTAAGGTGAGTTTTTTTACTATATGGTACAGATAATGTTTTATTGGAGGTGGTGGAAGGATATGATACAACATTACATTTCTGATGGTGATTGTGAAATTATGTTGTGCTCCTGTGGTTAGAAACAAATATTCATAGCCCAATACTCCTCGAAAAAAAACTCATTTTTCTAAAACTAGAAATATTTAACAGATACTTCGGGGCATAATCTACAAGCACAAATTGCTAATACAGGTATTTTGTCTTTTTTTTGGCTAACGAAACCCACGTGGTAAATATAATTATGATGAATGTCTTAATACAAATACAGTAAAATATTTTTCAATAAACGTATGGTATGTGATGTCTGTTTTTTAAGAGACTAGTAGACAATCAATAATTGTAAACCAGATTACTGTTTGATTTATGATGTGCTGCAGAGAGAACATTAACCTTAGCAATATTTCACCGATTGAAACAGTCAGCATGTTCACCATGGCATCTTAAAACCTCTATGTTTTTATATTTACGGGTTTATTGATTGATTGAGATGTATTTTATTATCTTTAAAACAGCTTTCCAGCTAATGTTCTTTAAAAAACACCTTTCAATATAAAAAAGCTCTACATGTTTAAGCTCCAAAAAACAAACAAACAAAAAAAGAGATTACCTCATTGCACTTGATAAACTGCAATTATGTTTTCCCCCCGTTTTCTTCTTTTATACATGTAATGTTATTGTTATTGTTATTGTTTTTGAGCCTTTCCTATTCCCCATTGTTTTTAATGAGAGAAAAAAAATGGGATTTTGTGTTAACGTGCTATGTATGAACTAAATAACATTACCTACTCTCTGTTTTACCTACAGGACAGCTGCAGAATCCTTTCAGTCTGTGATGCTTCTCTACATGAGTAAGCTCACCTGGCAACAGCACAGTCCTGAAAATAAAAGTGGAAAACCCTGCAAGTCCTGTCATAATAATGCTGTGTGGCTGCAGCTACATCAAATCAACAGCTTATCAAAGCAAAAACTGAACCCTCCACAAAAACTGGGAAAAAAGAAAGCCTTTGATGATTTACTTCTCCATCCTACCCGGTGTGATCACTGCAACTCAAAACATTTCTTTCCAGCTGATATTTTCTTCACGCCAAGGCTCACATGTCTTTACTCAGAGGCGGCATACTAGTGTAACAGCTGGCATTTGTCTCCCAGGTGGAAAACTTCAGAGACAGCTCAGGCCGCAGAGGAATTCCACCCTAATGAAAACTGTTGTGCTTTTGATGGAAAGCTACACTGTTTAACATGGACTAACCTTTGCAACAAACATCCACACTTCTGAAGACTAAGTCCCCCCCTCTATACTTTGACCTGTGGACTCTCTTCTGATAACTTCCAAATTTATCACTTCAACATCTCCACTGCTCTCTTTCCTGGACCATCTTTGGCGGGGTTTCTGTCCCCTCCTTGCTGCCAAACTGGATTTCCTGCAGATGAAGCATCTGAAGAGGAAGAGGAAGAGCAACTACAGCGTGAGAGAAACACAGACTCTCATCAGGGAGATCCACAAGCGGAGAGATGTGTTATTTTCCAGACAGCAGGTGTTTATTTCCTCCTCTCTCTTCTCTTGGCATTGAAGCTGATTAACATGATGATATCTAATACCTATAATCATATGAGCAGAACGACATAAGTATGGCCATCGAACTTTGACCACTACTAGTGTGCTGCTGGATATTCTGTGGGTCTATCCAATACAGGATGATCTTTTGCTTTCCACTGACTGATGCAGGCAGACACCTGCTGTTCATTTACTTGCTCACTCACTGTAAAACTGTCTAGACAAAGCACTTATTTTCTGGGATCTCTGTGCTCTGAAGCGTGAGTCAAGGTGGCCAGATTAATAAGAACTGCAGCGCAAACCATTTAGACAACTCCCCTATCTTCACGCCTGCAATTAGCAACTATTTCTCCTCCGTATCTTTTGTCTGTAGCAAAAGTTTCTAAACCAGCTTGTTTCAATAGGTCTAAATCAACATATTTGAATCAGAAAAAGAGTAAAGCTCGAATAAACAAATGCTAGGGTGGATGTACAGTATATTGCCAAAGATTCAACGCATATGTTGGCCAAAAGTAAAACAAAATTGCAGTAGAGAAGTGTCCAGATATCAGTTATTCTGTTAAGTCAATATATTAAGCATGTCTTTGGACTGAGGGATGAAACCATAGTGTGCAGAGAAAACCCACACATGCACAGGGAAAACATGCCAAGTCCACACAGAAAGGTCCGAGCTGAGATTTGAACCCAGAACCTGCTAACCACTGCACCACCCTTATCATTTTTAAAATTTTCTTAAAAATAATTTTCTTGTTTTGAGGTTCAATTTGTTCTTAAAAACACTTCATAAAATGACACTAGGTGTTTTTATATGTGTATACCAACCTAGATACCAGTAGCAGAGAACAGCGAACATAGATTTTAAAGGGGCAATATGGTGTCATTTGTATTGTCATTATCCCATTTAACAAGTTAAATGCTGCATTGTTTCTTTTACAGGATTAAACGTAATGATTAATTTATTTAGTAAAGTATGGGGTTGGTTTGATTGTTGAACTGGTGAGAGTTTTTTGTTACAGATGTGGCAGCTTGGTTATGTTTTGACAAAAACTGGCATTTCTATTTGTTTTGAAAGGAGCCTGCAAGAATTCATGAATTTACCAGACAACAACACTGCAGGCACAAATCCATGTTAGAATAAAATCAATGTAACTGTTGGTTCTTGTTCTTGTCTTCTATTCTCTGTGGGTGTGGAAAGAACACAGCCATTAATGAGCTGAAGAGGCAGGCATGGGAAGAAGTGGCACAAGGTGTGAATGCACTGGGTGAGGGGGAGCTGCGTACTGCTGCTGAGGTATGTTTGTTTTTCTTCTACGCATACTTTTAGATATTTTATAGTCATCCAGCTTAAATGTTATTTTGTTAAATAGTACACTCCCTTTAATCTGTTAAACAGTTTTCTTCCTGATCTCCTGTACAGGTGAAGCGTCGTTACCTGGACTGGCGTGCACTGACGAAGAAAAAACAGCTGCAGGCTGAGCTCTCTCTCTCCTCTTCATCCTCATCTTTGGCCATGAAGACAGAGTATGATCATTCCTCCCCTGAGCACGAGGCAGCTTCTCTGGGATCTGGGTGTGACCAGCTGCTTGACCTCTCAGGCTTCCCAAAGGACTGTCACTGTGACTGGCCCGAGCTGGTGGCTCTCAGCGAGCAGGGCGGGCAGCCGACCGTGGCACTGCCGGGTGTGAAGATGGAGGACGATGTCAGCGACTACAGAGTATGAAACTAAAACTCATCATCTACATAATGTTGCTGCTGATATGTGTACGACAGCAGTGCATGGCAGGATCTCTGTTCTTACACAAGTTTTCTCTCCAGAGTCGAAATTGTGATTAAATCTTAGAATCTGTTAAATAACTTTGCATCTTAATGACGATCAGATTAATTTCTAAAACAGTTTCATGCTCCCTGATAGAGCTCATACTAACATTGTTTGTGTTATGAGAAGACAAGCACCCTATACTGACACACAAGTATTGCTAATGTGTTAATTAGCTTAATTAATGTCCTCGGCAGATGTTTAATGCATCACAGTGATTATACAACACGTTATGCAGCTCAAGTGTCTCTTGTTGATCCAGTCTGTTGATTGGGCTCCTGTAGGTTCACAAGGTAGAGACCAAATTAAATTAAGAATGTGTTAATTAATTAGGATTTAAGTAAGATTGACATTTAAATGTGGATTTTTTTTTTGTGATTACATCAAGATCTGTTTTCAGATCAAATCACGGTGTTTACAATTTGCTGATGAGATAACACTTCATTAATCCCTGTGGAGGAAATTAGGCTTTACAGCAGCAGAGCAAGAGTCTATGTATATATGTATATGTCAAAGATTCCTGACTGAATGTTTTGTCTATTTATTGTACATATTCCACAATTGTTTTAACCCATTCTCTACATATTCTTCATATTACCAGCCAGACAATCTGCAGAAGTAATAGTAAGAGATAATAGGTTTGTGTGTCAGACCATGACACAATCTGCTTGCTACATGATACAATGTTTGTAGGTGTAAATCTTCTAAAAAACAAACTTCTATAAGAGCCAATCCAAGATACTGAATCATTTGTTAAAAAGAGTAATAAAAACATTGTGCACTTTTTAAAAAAAATCTAATAATTGTATTAATTAACATTAATACATAAAATGCACACTATAAGTCAGGACCAGGAGGAATCAGGATCCTATATTTTAAATGATGCATCCTTCATCTGGGTTATTTTCTCAGACTTTAGAAAACTCCCTCCAGAGCCACATTATGCAGCTGTTCACAGACGGTTCTTATGACAAGTAAATGGAGTTTTATGTGTAAAATTGCTGGAGTGCTTCTTTAATGATCTCACTCTTTGTCTCCCTCAAGCTGGATGGTGATGTGGGAGATGGAGAAATGGATGAGGATGATATTCCCTCTCTCCTCAGCGACATTGAATCACATGGAGAGGGACATCTCGCTGATGTTTACTCCCAAAACGACCTGGGCATGCTCAGCTCCTCCAAGGATCCCACCTCCACCACCAACAGAGACCTGCCGCTGCTCGGCGGCCTGATAGGGATGCCGGCTAACGGACAGGGTGCACTCAGCAGTCACGAGAACATAGGAGCGGGGTTTTTGGTTGCTCTTGAAAAACAGCGACTGGAGCTAGAAAAACAGCGACTGGCTGTGGAGACCGAACGCCTGGCGGTGGAGAGGGAGCGGCTGGTGGTGGAGAAGGAGCGACTTCATCAGATGGAGGTTGAGAGAGAGCGACTGCAGCTGGAAAGGGAGAGGCTACAGGTGGAGAGAGAGAGGCTGAGGCTCCTGCTGGTCGGCCAATCAGAGCAAGTCGACTCCTCTTTCCACCTGCCGCCACAACAAGGCCCACCCTCTTCCTCCACTTCCTTTTTATCCTCCACTCATGAGGAACAGAAGGAGCGAGAGAAAGGAGGCAAGTGCTGGATGTCAGTGGTGGACCTGGAGGCCGAAAAGCTCAACCTGGAGAAGGAGAGGCTGCAGCTGGAGAAGGAGAGACTCCAGTTCTTCAAATTCGAGGCCGGCAGACTGCAGATTGAGAGAGAGCGCCTGCAAGTGGAGAAAGAGAGAATGCAGTTGCACAAAGACCATCAGTCAGTAAAAGTATGATAGGAGAGGGAGAGCGAGCGAGGATTGCTGAAAGTGATGAATAAATTAGACTTCTGCCATCTTCTGGGGTGCTTTTAATAGCAACACTGCACACACATGCTTAATGAAGGTGTGAGGCACTTGAATGATCATTCCTGATTGGGATCTGGCCAAGCAGAAGCCTTAGAGAAACATGCATATTTATGACCATCATGATAAAGCAGTGCCTTTTGATGTCTACATAAAATGGCTAACAGGACAGAAATGATACCATGATGATAAAATGTGAGGATTGCTTGGCTCACCCAGCTGCGTAGCTTTGAATATATGTGATTTATAAATGTGACCGTTTTTAACAGCTGTTCAGCACCCCGTCCACATACACTCATGCACTCACTGCAGTATAAGACGCAACAGATCTTTACTAGGGTAGATATATTTTATAAAGGTATATATGGCATCATGATTTTACTTTATGTGTTAATGCACTAAATCAGCGCCACTATATTCACTGCATGAGTGTTTGTCTCTATAATTTAGTTTCCAGTATTGTAAAAAATAAACAACAGCACACACACAGAGATTTTTAAGCTGTTTATATTTCGTGCTTGTGTTTAAATATCATGTATGATGATGGTTGTGACTTTGTATATTTCTTCTCAGATTTGTTACAAAAAGCAAAAAAAGTAACAATTAACCATAGACTGTATATAGAATGGAAGTTAATGTGACATCAGAACTTGGTTTGTGGATTTTTGGAAGAAGTGACCATATTTGGATATGAAGGGAGGAGTGAGGAGGTGGTTCTCATTGCAGACTATAGATATTTCCCTGTTTGAAGCCTAATATTTACTTAACTATGTTTTTTTTTTACTTCCATATACACCACCACATCACTAATAAGAAAAAAATGTATTGACTGAGTATGATTGAAAATTATGATTTTTGAATTCAAGTCAATTAAAGTCAGTTTTTTGGAGCCAACATCTAGTGGCCATTGAGGGTATTACACCTTTTTGTACTTCTGCATTGGCCTCATTTGTCATACTTTTGAAAAACAGTCTATGCTGTAACATTAATAGTGAACTAGCACGAATAATACAATGACCTGGACAGGCAGCTAAATGGAATTCAGCCATTATTCATTTGATTATTTACACATGTTGTTTTCCTACCTTGTTGTGTTTATAAGACCTGTGTGTTATATGTTTTTGCCATTAAGATTTGTGAAAGAAATCCTATATATCTGTGGTGTAGAGCAGCTGGGTCTCAAGTGTGCATGCTAGAAAATTAAAGTGACATATTCTTTTCTTATAACTAATAATCCAAGTTTTGCTATAATCATACTGTAACATTTTCAAGTATTGAACACTGCTACTGTATTCAAGGTATTATCATCCAACACAACTGAACACATCACATAACATATTTTATTTTCTCTCTATGTATTTTAAATCTTTAGTTATTAATATTATTAAAATTTTATTGCTGGGGGAAATGTATTAGTATTTATGCATTTTTCAAAATTTTTCACTCACATTTTTTTTTTTTTTGAGGATGTGCCTCTAGGTGTGTAAACAAAGTTTGTTGAGAAAATAAAATCCAGACAAATTTAGTGATGATCAGAGTTGAATAAAAATCCATGGAACGCATTCAAGCCTCAAAGTGCTGCTTTTGATGATCACCCTCCGCGGTCTCTCTCACGCCTTTGTATTCTCAGGACCGCCTTTGAAGAGTAATAGTAAAAGAGAATAGGAAAATCATTCTTTTCTTTTTAGGCTTCGCTGTATTGACGCTCCTCATGAGCTCATCAGGGGTTCCCAGATCAATGTAGGCTCAAAATAAGAGGGGAAAAAAAATCCTTTGACAGCATCACAATGATGTGCCATGCAAGCTCTGCATCTCTCAAGACTCAGCTTTTTGAGAATATTACTAAGACTGATGTAACCTGGTGACATTCATCTTTTTTCATTTGCTTGTCACTTGTTTATCTTCTGTATCCCAGTGGCATGAAAGCTTGAATAAACTTTTTTTTTTTTTTTTTCTTTTATTGGAAGTCTGAAGCCAGCAAAGTCAGAGGCAATAAAGGTGGCCAGTTAGAGATGACAGTGAAACATAAACATCCAGAAGTGAGGGCTCTTTAAAGTCCAAAATCACCTGAGCTTAAACACAAACACACACACACACACACACACACTCACATTTCGGTCGTCATCGCAGGCAGATCAAATCACAAAGACTAGTTTATTTCCCGTCCCAGAGTTATACTGTGCCTGTGAGATAAAAGCTTTATATAAAAGGCTTCTCTTTAGCTCTCTCTGGATTTAAAGCTGGTCTGAAAATCCACTGTATTGATACAAAAAGAGTCCCTCAGCAGTGGAGGCCTGCAGCAACTCAATCGACTACTCTATATGTGTGTGTGTGCAAGTCCATCCAGGGGTGAAGAAGAAAAAACATATTTCCTTCTTGATACTGAGTTGATTTTTGCATTGATTATGGCAAATCTTGCTTAATATGGTCAATCAAATAAGATATATAAGTTTAATGTCAAAGCAAAATAAAACATTTAAGTGTTACATTTGTTTTGTTTGGCTCTCTAGCATTAACTTCACAGTATTAACTGGAGCTCCCAGCTTGTCTATGACTTTCAGACAGATTCAGCAAACTGCAAATACAATTTTTCACTGGGAGAACAGTGACAGAGTCTTGTTTAGTGAGCTCTGGCAGCATCACACAAGATATATTTGCTCAGAGCTAATTTTTTCTAGTAAATTCATTGTATATATTTTATTCTTTTCAAAAGTTTATGCCTTTAATTTTGGGGTAGTTTTTTTTAATGCACAAAATTTCCTGTGATAGGCTGGCAACCTGTCCACGGTGTACCCTGCCTCCTGCCCCATGACAGCTGGGATAGGCTCCAGCAGACCCCTGCGACCCAAGTGTGGAGAAAGCAGGTATAGAAGATGACTGACTGACTGACAAATTCAATCTCAACAGAGTTTCCAAGACTGAGGTTTGTTCTGTGGGAGATTATTTTTCTGCAACAATAAAAACTAAAACCTGCCAATTAGGTCACAGAGCTCTGAGTCTGGTGATTCAGCTATAAGGTTTTAGCTTAAAGGGTCTGATATCTTAAAAGTATGTCTGACATTAATGATTGAAAACCAGTGGTTGTTAATGGCAGAGATTATATTGCAACATCTTCCTTTTGTTTCCTGTTTTCTTTGGTAGATTTGACAGGAGAGAAATGCAGTTATCGGGCCAAAAGAAATATTATTAAACCATAATGTTGTTTTACTCCTTTCTACTGTCCATTGGTGCAAGTGTTGTTGAGATTCACTGTTTTATAATTATAGGTGCTTCTCATATTCAGCCTACTTTTTAGGGGGCAAGTTGAAGCCAATAATGTAATAGCAGCTGATAACATAATAAAAGTCCTGAAATGATAATGTAATAACTTTTTAACATAATAATTTATTATGTTATTGCCTCAGTTATTACATTTGGAAGGTTTTTTTTTCTTTTACCAGGCCAATAACGTAAAGCAGCTAATAATGTAATAAATAATTACGTTATTAGTCAAAAGTTATTATGTTATCGGTTCAGGAATTTTAATGTTATTGGCCAGTTATTACGTTATTGGCCTATTACATTTCAAAAAGGGCAAATTTATTACGTTATCGGCTGATATTACATTATTGGCTTCAACAGGACAGACATTGTCACAACAAGGTAGTGAATTTTTTTGCCTAATTTTATAGAGTTAAAGAGCAGTGACCAAGCAGTTTCATGCATTTTAATGGTAGTTGGATCAAACAGTATAAAGGCATGAGGTGAAGCTGGTACAACAGTTCATTTTCAATCTCCTTAAACTGGGCAATGTCAGTGTCAGCTCTCTCCAACACAGAAGTAAGGCTCTCTGATTCTCATTAAAATATTTTGCAAATCCATCACATTTAAGGAGAGAAGATGACACTATCATTTTGCACCGGATTCAAGAGGCTGTGGTAACTTTTAAAAAGCACTTGGGAAATATGCTGCTTTTTGCACCCCAACATAAAAGAAAAAATAAAGTACTTTACTGAAGTTTAGTCTCTCCTCTATTTCTTTTGAGATCTTTTAGATGAAGAGAAGGTGACTTGCACTGGTATGTAATTTATCCTGACCCTGAAGGTCAGCTCTCACTCTGTACTCACTTAATACTGTATATTATCACAGAGTAGAGGGAATACTAATACTTCTTTGATTTGGAGTGAAGGGAGCTCAGATAATCATCTAGACACAGATTTTTTTTTTTTAATCAACTTGTAATTAGTTCCACTTCATTTACTCTTAAATCTAAACCGTTCTAGTCATACTTTTAAAACGACAGGATATGAATAACAATTTGATTACTTGAATTTTTCTCCACTCAGCCAGAGAAGAAAATTTGTATTAATTCAACCCTGTCGAATGCCAGAGGTGTGTACATTTGTTGTGATGTCATGTTGTATCTAAATGACTATAGGTCTGTATGTGTAGAGATAAGTACTGGAGCAACCACACTTATCAGCAGTCTTGGAATAAACAGACCATAGCAGCAGCAGCAGCAGCAGCAGCAGCAACAACAAAGCAGTGCAGGGATGAGCTGCTTGTGTGCACTCAGAGTGTTGGAATTTAATTTTCTCTCCTCAAAGAAGAAGAGAGAGCAGGGGATGTGGTCATGATGGGAGAGGAGCTGTGGATGAGAAATCAGGGTTTGATATGGATTCCCCTGAGAGAGGGATGCAAAAATGGAGAAATGGAGTATGACAGGAGCAGGATGGAGGAAGAGAAGGAGCAGAGGAGCAGCGAGTGAGGATCAGGAGGGGTGAGCCGAATGAGGGGATGATGCAGAGTTGAGAGAAGGAACGAGAGATGCTGAGAAAGGGATGAAACTGTACCCACACCCTCAAAATATAAAGGTGAAAAGGCTGCTTTCACTTTGCAGAGATGATAAAAGAGTGTGTGTGTGTGTGTGTGTGTGTGTGTGTGGCATTTGCACATGAAGATGCAGGGTTAAAAGGGTGGGGGAACCTCCCCAAAACTGTTATTTTGCTTCATCTTCGGGTAAATGGGAAATACTTGTCAGTAATAACCCAGCATGGTGTGTGAGTGCATGTGTGTCTGTGTGTGAGGGAGTATGAGTGAGATGGGAAATAATGGGAAATGCTTGTCTGTGATGGCTCTGCATTAGGAGTGTTAGGTCCCCAAGGATTGAAAAAAGGAGACTGGATGACAAAATCAC